>BQNB010017489.1:23154-69848 GCA_026074375.1 Tanacetum coccineum
CCTTGCTAGATCAGATGATCCTCTCACATCAATACACAACCAATCCCAGCCCGAGCCTGATCTTAGTGACCCGGTGATGCATTTCGTGGTCCAAAACTTCAACCAAATAAATGCCATGTATGTTGCATTCTCCACAAAAAGAAAAGAAATCACTTCTCAACAAATATTAGACGAACCCAACGACGACCCACCCATCATTGAACCATGGCATTCCGATTCAGAGGAAGAAGCTACACAAAGCGACAAAGTGGGAGATGAAGGGAGAAACCCCAACAACCAACCACCAAAAAGAAATCGCGGAATCACCGCCCCACAAGGACAAAAAGAGATGGAAGAAAACATATCAAATGATCGGCAGCCTTGTAAGACCGTGAAACCAAAACACGAAAGTGACACTACCTTTTATAACGAGCCTTTTACATTCAAAGAAACGGAAAAAAGTGTACGTGACCTGGTCTCATCCCTATTTTCCAAACGAATTCGTGACTACGAGATGCCTGACAGGCTTAAAGTACCGACGAATCTAAGAATATACGATGGGATTTCAGACCCTGATGATCACCTCACGATGTTCATGGGGACCATGGATGTACACAAACTGCCAGAGCCAGCTAGGTGTCGTTTCTTCCATATAACATTATGTGGGGCTGCAAGATTTTGGTATGATAGTCTCGTACCTGGAAGTATCGATGGCTTTCACCAGTTGCGTAGCAAATTCTGAGCTAATTTTCTGCAACAAAGACGATTCCAGAAAACACAAGCTGAAATACTTGGAATTCGCCAAAGACCAGAAGAGTCCTTGAAAGACTACTTGGCGCGATTCGGTAAAGAAACTATTGGGAAGGCCATAGGCACTTGAACTTGGCCTTAACCATCTGTTCTCCAAGAAAGTGTTTGTATTAACCATGTTTGGATTGACAGAAAGTGGTGTTTGGTTCGTATTTCTAAGTCTGCAATTTATGCAGTATGCAAAGAAAGTAAAACAGAATTTGGAGGGAAAAGTAGTAACATATATCTGCAATACTCTATTAATCTGTCATACATACATACATAGTATTTATACAATATGAAAAGGCATGAGATGAATGGTTGTGATGGTTCAGGCAGAACCAACAGTTGCAACCTTTCATTATTAACTGCCATTAACTAACTTAACTAACTTATGTGTCTGTTTGGCCTTTGGCCCAAACTAGAATTCGTGCAGCCTTTATTCTTATGTACAATTAGGCCTGCAATTCTTATACTATACAGAAATTACATGTAACATAAGTCCTATGAAACTGTTTAATGAGATTTATGATCTTAGACCTCCAACAATCTCCCCCCTAAGATCATAAGGTTTGATAGTTTCAGTCTTCTTTCTTTTGTATGATTCCTTTCAAGTAATGATGGTGAAATCTTCACTTGAGCTGCTGTTGGTGTCTTCCTTGTCTGAATTCATTGGTCTTTTGATCATTCCTTGTAAGTCTTTGTTCATTGTCTGACTTTTTTTGAAACATTACACATGACGGATCGTTCGGATGGTATGATGACTGGAGTTTTCATAAGTGGGCTTCATCCGGGAAGACTTTTCAAAGACCTGATTGCTCGGCCTCCTCTTTCGTTGGAAGACTTGTATACCCAAGCTAATAATTTCATCCGAGCAGAAGAAGCAAACAACGGAAATTGGCTTCGTGAGGTAAAACGTGGAGCTCTTGATAACATATCCAATTTAACCTACAAGGATTTTCTCAAAAATTCAATGGACAAGTATGTACCTCAAACTGGCACGCGACATGTTGAACGAAGTAACCATCAAAGAGGCATTTTCACACCGTTGATAAAAACGCCGGCTGAAATATATGCGACATCCGAAGGAAGGGCCATCTTTCGACCGCCAACCAAGATGTACACTCCTCCGCATCAACGAGATAAAACAAGGTATTGTGAGTTCCATGGTGATCACGGGCATGATACAAACAACTTCATTGATTTACGAAAAGAAATTAAAGCATGCATCCGAAATGGATGTCTAAGTCATCTCACGAAAGGAGCAACGGCTCAAAACAACATCCAAACCTCTGGCCCATCAGGTGCAACTGATCGTGGGGAAAACCATGTGGAAGAATGGCCTAGAAAATTAAATGTCAAAGCCAACTGCCATTAACTAACTTAACTAACTTATGTGTCTGTTTGGCCTTTGGCCCAAACTAGAATTCGTGCAGCCTTTATTCTTATGTACAATTAGGCCTGCAATTCTTATACTATACAGAAATTACATGTAACATAAGTCCTATGAAACTGTTTAATGAGATTTATGATCTTAGACCTCCAACAGATGCTATTGCTTCCACATTTTGCTTCTATACTTGTAGACACGATTTCACCTAAAAGAGATGAAGAGAAACATTAACATAAAATTAATTTTGAGTTTGTTCAAAGACTTGAGGTGTATCATAAATTTTGACTACATATTAAAAACGAACCAGAAAAGTGTATGGCTAAACTCGGCCGGCTGCCTATTTTAACATGGAATAACATTAAAATGTTTTGGCTTGTTACCTAACCGTCCGCCTATCGATCATGCCATTTCGACAAAGATCTGTCAAATCAGATAACCCAAGGAATATACCTTCTCTTCAGTGTCATCAGGACGAGTTACAAGTCTTGCTTTAACTTTTATCCATCCTTGTTATGGAAAATCTGTATCTATTTACTGGCATCATTTATGTGAAATAACAACATATCAGAGGTAAAAGAAAGTAACTAACCAGGCCTTATCAATTTTTTAGCTTCCAACCCCTTTTATTGCTGAACTTAAACTCACTTTTATAGTCGTGCATTTTCTGTTTAAGTTCTACTGTTTTCTTTTAGGTCTCTTATAATTAGTTGATGAATATATTTTATATTAAAGGTCCTCCAAAGAAGGTTCGAGGTCCTACTCAAAAGAACGAGTTATGGAATATGAACAAAAATAAGATTGTCATCAAATTCAACAAGTATGGAAAACCTATGGGAGTTGAAGGGAATGAATTAACACAGTTTCTAGGATCAGTTGTAAGGATAGCTGGAAATGTCGGACTACATTGTGAAGACTGTAGAAAGGTTGACAAGGAAAAAAAAGGAAGACATGTATTCAATGATGAAGGTATTTGTATTACAAACTAAATATGAATGTCTTGATAACTTAGGTTTTGCCTCTTTGCTAAATCTTACAACTTCCATTGTAGGAAAAATTTGCTTTCCATCCGGCTGAAACAAGTGCTATCAAGAAATAGATTCTTTCTAGCATGGGGAAAAAGTTGAACACTTGGAGAAACTTAGTAAAATCACGAAACTATGATCCGGCTCTTAGTGTTGAAGAAATCATGGAAAGACAAACTGATAGTAGGGTGAACCCAGAACAGTTTCAAGTTCTTGTGAATCGTTGGATGAAACCAGAATATCAGGTACCAATGTATAATACTCTATTATTTATGAGTTTTTTATTTCTTATTAACTAATTTATTATCATTAGTTGCATAGGCCATTTGTGAACAAAAGAGAATCAGCCGCTCAAAAATAGAGGAGCCTCACATCACAGGGACAAAATCATTTGCTAGGCTTGCCGAAGAAGAGGTAAGTTACTAGTAAATTATAGCACTTACCTACACTAGTTTCATAGAACATAGTTCATGTCAGTGAAATGCTTCTTGTTACAGGCTACTAAAAATAATGGGGTGCATCCAACACAAGGGAAACTATACCAAATTAGCCGCACCCGGTAAGGATGGTAGTATTGTTAATGACAAAGCTGCTCAAGTTGTGGTAATGTGATTTTTAAATATTTAAAATAGCACATGTTAGTATTCACATTTTTTAATGGTGAAACATGTTATTGCTATGTAGGCATCCCTACAAGTTGTTGCAAATGACTTTACTAATACCCAAGGTATTCAAGAAGATGATTGGACAAATGACGACTTATCCAAGGTTAAGGGGCCAGAGAAAAGAGGATATGTCCGATGTGTAGGAAAGATGCTTTCTCTTAGAAATAATGGCGCCTCATCATCTACAAGCTCACAAACTGTTGAACATCGATTGGCTCAAACAGAAGATGTTTTATACACCCTTGTTAACCTTTTGAAGGACCCAACAGCAAATTCTAACTTACCTGACATCCTTAGGAGTATGAATATACAGGTATACATTTTTATTCACAATTTTTATTCTTTTTGTACTTTATGTATTAATTTTAATTTTCCAATCTTTATAGATTCCTGATAACTTTTCTCCGGGTCAAAACAACTCTACTAATGGAAACCTAGGAAATTCAGATAAAAGATCTTCTGTTGCAGATCAAAACATTGGTAAAATAAGATCTTTTTTGTTTAAATATGGCTAAGCAACATTAGTTTACTAATCAGATTTTGTTTCTTTTTTCTCAGGTACTCAAACAAATCTTTCTTGAGTATCCTTTTCACAGGTACACTTCCTCGTCATGCACTGAAAGTTCTTTACTTTTTAACACTTTTCTTGATCCGAATTAGAATATTTGTCACATATTCTAAGAACAACAATAATCTTTGTACATTCAATTAGATGTTATGTTGCCTTCATCTTGAATATGAATTTCTACAAAAACAATTTGCTGGCTTGCAGATTCTTGGGGTATCGAGAGGTCAAAAGTTATCACAATGCTTGCTGCCTTTGATGAAGTCACAATAAGATGGTAGTTTCTAGGTATCTTTTATGATATTTTCAGTTGGAGATATAGTTTTTAGGTCTTTTTATGATATTCAGTTGGATTCAAGATTATTGTTTGGAATTCATATGTAGGATATTTCTATGTTGATAATAAAAGAACCTTGTTCAATGGCAATTGCATTTTTGTTTGAATATGAAATTGTTAGTTTCTTTTTTTTGTTAAATCTTGTGATTGAGAATGGATATTACATTGTGCCATAATTTTGGAAACATCATAGTGGCAAAAACCAATATTGTAACAAATATTGGTGGCAATTGTTTTGTCACTAAAGCCAACTTACTTTGTGAACATAGTAAGACTATAATGACACAAAGTAAGTGTCATAAAATCCTTAAAGCTTCATGGTGAGAGATAATTGTGTGTCACTAAAGTTCGAATCATCAACAGCTAACTATGTGTCACTAAAAGTTAGAATCTTTAATAGCAACACAACATAGAAGTGCCACTAAAACCCATAAGGTCTGCAACAACACAAGTATAAAGTGCCACTAAAACCCTTTAGTGGCAACGGCATTAGTGACACTTTTTGGGTGTCACTAAATGGCCCTTTTTTGTAGTGTGAGTTTATAGCCCCACTTTAATTGCTTTATAATTGTTTTGCAAATCTAGGGGTGAGATAGATTGCTTGTTTTACTTTTGGACGCAAATACCTTTAAAATGATTACGGATTAGCCTAAGTACCGATAACGCATTATGCCCACTATCATGAATCGTTAATTACTTGGTGTAAGCGCGAGTGTTATAAATAGATCTATTGGGATTAACATCCCCGTCCGGGTAAGTAGCGCTTACTTGAATAAGAGGTATCGATCAAACGGATGTATACCATGTCAGAACTCTAGGTGGTCTTGGGTTGGACACCTACTCGAGCAACTTTACTTTGCATTAATTTGCATGCATAACTTTGTTTAGCTTCGGTGTCATGAGCTTAGCGCAATCGTAATTTCTTTTTTGTGATATTGTATGTGTTACAATAGCCATACACTTTAAATCTTGCGGTCCACGCTTAATGTTTACTTAAACCTATGAACTCACCAACTTTATGTTGACAGTTTACGCATGCATTTCTCAGGTGCTTAACCCGTAAGGACATCTATGAAGTGCATTGGAGTCCTTATTCATCATGGCTACATTTCATGGATTTTTAATTGCACTTAACTATTCTCGTTGTTGTATCCAAACCATGATTTTCTTTTGATGCAAACTTATGAGACCGTTTTGTTAAAACTTATTTAATGTTTAATGTATCAACGAGAGTACTTTTTAAACGAATCATATAGAGGTCGTTCTCTTATATCTTGTGCTTGTGTATTACAAAGTAACGCACCGAGTTACCTTTCCGCTGCAATATTTTGGGGGTGTTACAACTCAAAGCTGTGATAGTACTAGTTAGTGTAGCCAAAGTCTGTCTAATCTCAGTCATTGCATTATCAACATACTGTCTTGTAACACCATCATCACCATTACTGCTAGAAGTAATTCTTGTTGTTAGAGCCATAATGATTCACTTGTATGCTATTTCTTGATTTGTTTTGAATCATGTTATTAACTGTTACTCATTCGTCTTCATTGAGCAACAATTAACAACTTATAACCGTTTCTTCGTCAGCTCAAGCAAATCAGGTCATAGATTTGTAAATAGAGGATTTGACCACTTATGGGATGTTTACGTGATCGCTATGAATGATTGACACTTGATCGTATTCTAAACATAATAGCATACACTTCGCCTAATTGACTTGAGAAGATGATCGGAGTGCTTGGATATCAACTCTTACACCAATTGATATGCACCACTAGGGATCACTTAAGATCCTTAATGGATTAAAATAAGCTTGGATAATCGAATGAGGAGAATTGATGTAGTCGAAAGCTTTATTGAATTATCAATAGTGGAATTGTAATTACAAGTTTGTTACAACTGAATTGAGAGAAAGAAAAGAGGAAATTATGTTTTACAAGATGATCTAAAGGGAAAATTGCACAAGAAAGTATCTTACTTTAAGCAAATTTAAATTTTAAGTACTTGGCTTCTTTTTTCTTAATTTAACGTGTGCGATGTAAGGTTTTTTTGACTTTTTGAAAGAGGTTTCAAATCATTTTTCTCGCTGAAATGGGTTAACTAATGTCATGCATTATTATTGAGCATGTAAAAAACATTTCGGCTAAAATTATGATCAATACTTACTTTCAAAAGGTAAAAAAAATCTAATTTTACACATAAAATTAACTTTGATTCACTTGTAAAATGTAAAATCCTACATGTACCCCTCACCTGCCAACTCAAAACTCCTAAAAGGAAAAAATATCTGCCAAACCAAATTAATGGCTCTTCTCCTCACACTAAAACCACCATCACCTTTAACACCACCACATCTCCACCACACCACCACCCTTTTCCCACCAAAACTCAAACCCAAACACCCCCACTTCAAAGTTCAAAGTATCCTAAACGAGTTTGCAAAACTTCATAGATCCATTTATGGTTTGAATCAAGCATCTCGTAGCTGGAATATGAGGTTCGATCAGAAAATCAAAGAGTTCGGTTTTATTCAAAATACTGAAGAACCATGTGTCTATGATAGCTCTTTATTTATCCATGTTTTAGCTATCAAATTTCCACGATAATTCACCCTTTTTGCCTTATTTTGATTTGTGATGGGTTTGAACGGTTCTTGAATTTGTATGGATTGGTAATTAATTCTTGTAGGGGCTTTTAAATGGTTTTAACTGGTGTTGATTTGATGCGTGATAGTAGTAGGGATGGTTGCCTGCTATTCAGAATCAAAATTGATTCAACAGACGGGTATCTGCTATTCAGAAACTTTAAAAAGCTTCAACAGATGGAGAGAGTTTTTCAAAACTCTAACGGTGGTTTAACACACAAAAAACTCACACTTTTATTTCTGAGGCGAGGCCTCTATTTATAGTACAATAAAGTAGATGCAATAGTGGCATCTACAGTAGAGATCCTACTAGATGACCGACACGGGTCACTACATTATTTTCTACTTACATCATTGCTTACGTTATTTTACATTATTGGCCTACTGGCCCATATGCCTTACATTATTGCTACATTATTACTAAAATACAAACATTATTACACACCAACTCTGAACCATTCCTACCATTTAATCAAACAATATTTAAAATATCATTATCCATTCTTGTTATTGGTATTTTTGGTATATATTGAGGAGGTATTTGTTCCCATTTGTTCTTTTTGTTTTTTATCATTCCTCGTTGATATAAAAATCTTTCTGTTTGTGTTGGGGGTTTATAGTCAAATTCTCTTTGTAGATCTTCATCTACATATGATTTCTTTCGTTTTTGTGCAAAATTATATTCTGTGTAAGGATTTTCATATGGGTTTTCGTCTGAACTATAGTCGATAATGATATCTGCATCTTCATTATTTGCTTCAGATGGTATATCTAGTGATGCCATTAATTTAGTGAGTGTTTCAACTTGTTCTTCAAGATCTTCCATTATGTTAGTCTCAATGGTGGAATTACTTTTATAGATGGTTTATTTGACAATGATTCTTTTATTCTAGTGATGGCAATTTCAATAACAAAAGGAGAAACCTCAAAAATTCAAAATGATAACGAAGAATTAGAAGATATTAAAGAAATGAAAGAAATGATACGATCTATTAGCCTAAGAATATGAGTTTATACTCGAACAATCTCTCAAAAGAAATAAGACATCTTCAAGAATCTATCTCAAGAAACAAAGAGCAAATAACAGTTCTTAAAGAAGAATTATTAATTGAAAATGATGTTTAAAAGCAAGTGGCCCGTAAGGGTAGACTTTTAAAATTAGTTATACATAACTTTGATTTAAAAATAAAACTTGAAGAAGTAAAAAGACAAGTTTTCTAATGAGTCTTTATCAACAAAAACTTCGAAAAGAAATAGATGCCTATGATTTAAGCATCAAACAAGTTTGTTACAACTGAATTGAGAGAAAGAAAAGAGGAAATTCTGTTTTACAAGATGATCTAAAGGGAAAATTGCACAAGAAAGTATCTTACTTTAAGCATATTTAAATTTTAAGTACTTAGCTTTTTTTTCTTAATTCAACGTGTGCGATGTAAGATTTTTTCGACTTTTTGAAAGAGGTTTCAAATCATTTTTCTCGTTGAAATGGGTTAACTAATGTCATGCATTATTATTGAGCATGTAAAAGACATTTCGTGATCAATACAGTAGAAACTCGATAAATTAATACTCGATTATTTAATAAACTCTCTAAGATAATATTTTTTGCCGGTCCCGACTCGGGGATAGGGTGCTAAATTAATAATTCGCTAAAATTATAAGATAATACTTTTTTGATATTTTCTTTTGGACCCCATGATAAAAATAAATTAAATAATTCCTTATATATAGCATATTACATGAATGATTATGAAGGATTCTTGTAAAAATGTACTCAATGTCATTTTTGTTTTTTGTTGAAATCAATTTCCCCTTGAATCTCGTCCTCTAATTTTCCCTTACAAGGTAAGAACTTCTGGTGTTTTTTTCCCTCAATAGCTCAAACCAGAAATTGTTCAATGTGATTGCCGCTTTAAAAGCTTCGTTTCGCGAAGGGGGTTCCATTGTAGAACTTTTCCATCACTACTTCATCGATATCATCATTATTAATTCCAATAACGCTTTTCAATAATTTCCTTCCATCAGTCAACAACTGTCAACTAACATTTTTCTTCTGGGTGAGTCAAGAACATCTTCGACATAAATCCATTGCATTGCGATAAAACCCCAACTCTTTGATGAAATTCCTGGAGTTCTTGGAGTGATTTCACCACCATTCATCCTGAGTTCTCAAAAGTCAGTTATCTGTTGACGAGAAGTTTACAATGACGAAAGCAGTTCGCAAATTGTATTGCACTAACATCCAAAAGTCCCATGCGAAATTGCAAATTCATTGCATCTAATAACATTATTTTTGCTGGATTTGGAACCCATAATTTCATAACCTCCAAAAGACTTCTATAAAAATCGACGACGATAATGCCATCTTAAAAGCTCGTATGAATCCCCGCGTCACAAGGTTGAATTTTTGAAGTTGTGTTCGGTAAGCAAAAAAAAATAAATTCAACATTTCGTAATCCCTTCATAATTTTTTTGGATGAGGCAGGGCAATTATCCATAACAATTCAAGAAATTTTTCTTCCAACCATTTATTTATCATAGTTGGCGAACATATTAATTCAAATTAACACCCAGTCATCCAAGCTCAGTTTGTATAGCTACGGTACTCACATTCAGACTGTTCAAGTTTTACATTCTTGAAGCACCTTGGTTTAGCATATTTCCCAATAATCCATAAAGGAAGTTTTTCCGAACCGTCCTCATTACAGCAAATAGCAACAGTTAGTCTTTCCTTGTCTTGTTTTTTCCCTTCAAGCTGCATTGTTGCAAGGGAATGATCCGGTTGAAGTCTAAAAAACAAACCTGTTTAAGATCAAAACATGTAAATAATTACATCACTAAAGTACAAAATATAAAATAAAATAATAAAAAAACAAACCTGTTTCATCCATATTAAAGATGTCTTTCATTTCAAACTGATCAACTTTGTCTCCTATGGATTTTAATTTGTCCTCCATGCCCTCCATTTCAACAGATCCACTCTTACTCTCCAAAACGCCGGAAATTTTTAATTCCATATCTTGCTTTGAACTTTCCAAGCCAACCAATAGAAAAAGTAAAGTCTGGAGTATCCACTGGATACATATCTTTCATGAACTTTTTCGCCTTCTCGATGATTAGTTCACCTGTCATATTCACATGTTCTTGATATTGAAGAATCCATTCATAGAGAGATTTTTCTAGGTCAGGAAATTTTGCCGGTTTGTGTCGCTTAACATCGCCTCTTTCGGGAGCAAGTGAGAGATACTCTAAAGACCGCTTAACTGTATTCGATATTGTCGCTTGACTTCACTATCAGCCCTGCAAAACTAGATACTATGAACCCATTCCATGCAATTGCTTTTTAGTGAGACTTGGATTATCCTTGTTGTGCTTGCCATAATGCTCTTCGAAATCCTTTCGTCTGTCAAGTTTGTTTTTTTCACACCTTATAAGATGGGAAGTGCGATCATGTATGTAGTGTATGATTTGTTTGTGTATAACCTATTTTGAACTTGTATTTATACATAGAAAATATTTTAATGTCCATAAAGTGATTACATTGAACCACAAGAAAGCATAATAAGGCTGGGAGATTGAAGGTATCCTTTCAAAATTGGTGCCGTATCAGTAGATATACATGCATTGTCTACAATAATAATTAAATATTAATTATATAGTAGAGAAATTTTCTTCCAACCATTGTATACCTATAAATTTAAATAAAATATTAATTAATATATAAATTAATAATTATTAATTTATCGATTAATTAATAACTCTTTTAATTAATAAATTTTGGTGGTCCCAAGTGTATTATTTTATAGAGTTTCTACTGTACTTACTTTCAAAAGGTAAAAAAAAAATTAATTTTACACATAAAATTAACTTTGATTCACTTGTAAAATGTAAAATCCCACATGTACCCCTCACCCGCCAACTCAAAACTCCTAAAAGGAAAAAATATCTGCCAAACCAAATTAATGGCTCTTCTCCTCACACTAAAACCACCATCACCTTTAACACCACCACATCTCCACCACACCACCACCCTCTTCCCACCAAAACTCAAACCCAAACACCCCCACTTCAAACCCCACTTCTCATCCTCATTCAACAACAACCCAGAAACAAATTGCCCAGTCCCACAAGACCAACAACCCATAAACGAATACCAATCACTTTCTACCTCATCCCCATTCTCATGGGCATCTGGTGATTTTGTTGAGTATTGTTCAAAGCTGGTTGTTATTGGAGTTGGGTTTGGTTTGTTTGTTGGGTTGCCTGTTTCTTGGTATGGGTCAGTTGGTGTTGGTTGGGAATTGGGTCAGAGGGTGTTGGCTGGGGTTTCTAGTGGCTTGTTTGTTGTGACTGGTGTTGTTGTTAGGATGTATTTGGGTTGGGCTTATGTTGGTAATAGGTTGCTTAGTGCTACTGTTGAATGTATGTTTACTTTCCTTTTGATGTTTATTATCATCATGTTGTGGAGTGATTGGTGATATGGTAACAGGAGTGCGTTTTGATACACCATAATTTTGAGAATGTTTGCGACTGCTTATACAAACTACTTATCTGATTACTTATGAGTTAGGAGGCAGAAAAGGTTATAGAAATTAATACGGAGATAAGCGGTTATATGAGGTGTCCGAATACCTTTTTAGTATGTTAAACTTATTCTATTTACTTATGTTCAAATTATTTGTTCACTAGTAAGACCGTGTTTAAAAAAGCGCGCCTCATCGGACACCTTGATGCATTACGTTTACGCATCGGCAGGTGAGGCGCACGCATCGGCACGCATCAGCTAATGCGTGCATCGGCGCTTTATTGCGCATCATGTACTTGGGAGAAATTGGAGTGTTTTTCAACACATTCATACCAAGAAAAGAAACAGATTGGCACAAGGCCGATTAAATGACATGGTGTTTGTCAAATACAATCGTGCTTTGGATCGTTGATGCAAAAATATTGACACGGCTGATCCTATTCTTTTGAAAGATATTGATGAAAGTAATGAGTGGTTGATGGAGCATATGGATGGCGAAGAAGAACCTGCTACTAACTTTGTGTATGTCGATGATGATTTAACTTGGGCTGCTGTTGATATAGCTTCTGGTGCATCTGAGCCAGCTTATCCTACTAGAGCTTCGACATCTAGAGGTAGCGTACAAGGTTCAACAAGCGCTCCAAAAGGGAAAGGGACTGCTCATACCTCCACCTCTGGTTCTAAAGCATATGGGCTGATAGATGAAGATTATGAAGAGGATATTGGACTTTCCGAAGATGACGGGGTCAATGAGGAGCTCGGGATTGATGTCGATGATGACGAGGATGATGAAGATGACTACTAGTTTAGTCTTAGGATTTAGAGTCACAAAGCTTTCCATGGATGCTTTTGATTTGCTTTTAATTATTCAAAAATGATAACACTTCTGATCGTTTTGGTGATATTTATGTATTTTAACGAGTGGAATCGTTAACTATGGAAATCCATGATATCTTTTGATCGTAAATTTGGTATTAAATGTGGTATTATTATGTTTTGTGCATTATATATAATTTATAAGTATTTTTTTATAAAAATGTCGCCTCGCCTACGTGATGCGCGCGCTTTCGCCTCGGCGCCTCGGCTTTTTGACCCTTATCGCCTCGGCGCGCATCGCGCTTTTTTAAACACAGGTAAGTCCCAGTTCCCAAACATCCTCTTAGTATCATAGGTGTGTTGAGTGATATTGTCTAAATGGTCTGATCATTGTGTTTCTGAGTATCAGTTTCTTAATGAGGTATCGGGATTGCTTGAGAAAACCGTTTATCTGGTTATTGCGTTTTGATCCAACTAGAAACAATTTTGAGTCTTCTGGTATTGGTTATACAAACTGCTAGTAGAAACAACTTATTTCCCACAAAAAAAACACAAATAAGCAGTTTTAGTAAGCAATCATGAGCAACCCTTTGGGTTTAAGTATAGTTGAACGCATTCTATTTCTTTCCGGTCAGTTTAGAAGTTGTTGCAATAGGTTGCTGAATGCCCCTATTAGATGTATGTTACTTTGTTATATTCTATTAGTTATGATGTTTATGAGCATGTATGATTAGATCAGCATTTAGGCTTTAAGATAATATATGGGGTGTTTGGTCATTCAGTGATAGAAGTGATTATATGATTATTGTGTTTTTATGTAGCAATGTTTCAAGGGGTTTGGGGGTTGCTTTATAAATCGTTTATTTGGTTATTGCTTTATGATGCAGTATGTAGGTAGTTTTGAGAGTGTTTGGGATTGCTTATACAAACTACTAATCTGTTATTTGGGGGTCATAAGAGCTTATTTCAGAAACTAATGAATAGATAAGCAGTAATATAAGCTGCCCCAAACACCCTTTTAGTTTATTAATATAGGGAAACTGATTCTAATTATTTATGCGCAAATACTCTGTTCAGGAGTAAATCCGAGACACCCTCTTAGCATAGCAGGGGTGTTTTGTGATATTGTTTTATACGTGGTCTGATTATGGTGTTTTTCAAGTAGGAATGTCTAGCGGGATTGCGTATTCCGTCTTGATTGGACAAAAAGCTATTTGAGAGTGTTTCGGGATTAGTTATCCAACATGCTGGTCGAAATAGCTTATTTCAAGCAACAATGCGCACAGATAAGCAGTTTTAGCAAGCGATCCTAAACAAGCCTTCAGTCTCCAATAATGGTGGAATGGATTTTATTATTTGGGGTCAAATAATCAGTTTAGAAGTCCCTGTAGTATCTTATTGTTTAGGGACCATTGTACATCTAAATTCTAAAATAATCAGAGTATCGCAAATACCTAAACAACTAACTATCTTAGTATCACAACTTTCAAATAGTGGATTGTGGCTTGTAATGTTACTGTTAGGTTATTATTTCATATCAAATAAATTCTTTCAATAAGCAATATCAAACACCCCAATAACATTGATTTAGTGATGAAGTTCAATGGATTCCGAATGCTTTGTAGGGGTGGGAAATGGATTGATTTGGATGGTGCTAAACAGTATTTGAATAAATTTGTCGTGGGATTCGCTTAGTCTTGCCTGACATGTGCCTTTTCTTGTCTTTGCATCTTGCTCTTGTACCTTCGCCTGGTTTGTTTCCTTTCTTTATCATATTGTCATATACTATAATGATATCTATAATTCAAATAAAAAAAATCAAAAAAAAAAAAAAAACATCTCTCTCTTTCTCTCTCTTAGCCGGAGGTCTACCCGGAAGCAGTCTCCTTACCCGTCAAGGGTAGGGGTATGATCTGTCTACATCACACCTCCCCCATACCCCTTGGCGGGATTGGGTATCGTTGTTGTTGTTGTTGTTGTATTCGACTTAACAGCATTTTAGTTTGTATATTGAGTAAACCTAGAAAACCTTGGCATCGTTGTAGCTTATAATACTAACTGTTTCTGAAGTTGATATCCCATTTCATTTTGAGTTTAAATTCATTTTTCAGATACAAAGATGAGCAAATATTTCCGGATCTGTAGGAAAAATAAGATGCTAGGATAACCCGTATGTAGGAAATATAATCTTATCATCAGTATGAAGATTAGATCATATTGACCATGTAACAACTTTTAAATGATACAACCATTGATAGTTGTACTCGGAGTTGGAAATTCCAATCCACTAATATGAATGAGTCAATTCTGCTAATGTTTTATCTCTAATAGGCCATATGGGTAATATATAAATGAAACAGATCATATGTGTAATTCTAATACATAAAACCTTTTGAATCATTTTATTGAATTATATATTGTTCTCGAAATTATATAATTCTCGAGGGAACCTGACCTAACACACAGTCTAATCATGTTACCGATTATCCAGTCTAAACTGCCCATCCAAATTGCCACCATAAATCTAGCATAGATAGGTTGCCAACTTTTGTGTTTACTCGATGGAATATGGTCTATGAACGTTTGGAAAAAATTAATATGGTCTATACATTTGTGTACATCCAGTAATATAGAAGTTAGGATAAAATTGTTTTGGAGTTTATAACGTTTTCTTCCCTTGCTTTTATTTTGATTATTGGTTCTTATGTTTTCATCTTTTCGCCGTGTATTTACAGATGAAGAGACTGGATGGTACGATGGACAGGTAAATTCTTACCAAGAACAATTGATTTAGTATTGTTTACAAATTTCTTATTCCATGGTAAAGACTGCTGAAGTAAGTATCATAACAGCTATGGGTGAAGACTGCTGAAGTGCTAGCACGGGATCGGCTTTTAGGATCATTTAGCGTAAGAGATTCATTCTTTCCCTTCGCAGTCAGAGTTGCAACACATTCCATTTTTGGGATTTTCTATTATTCTACTTATTCTTTGCACAATTTCTTGCCAGGGTAGACTCCCCTATTTATCATTTTTTAGAGGGTATTCTGGTCAAAGACAGATCTACAACACTTCCAATTTTTAGGATTTCCTGAAGAAAAAAATTATTTTTATTTTGTACAAAACATTGTCAAAATACTTTTCATTTTTCAAATCTGAAAAATTTGTTATTTTTCATCCTTATCTTTGCTCAACTGATAAGCTTTCTGCTCGTTTATGGTTTGTACTTTATAAGGTTACTCTATGTCATCATTTTTTGGGGTATTATGGTTAAACACAAATTGCAATGCTTTCAGTTATGTGATTTAGTGACTATTATTGTTTCCCTACTTTTTTTTGCACAATTTCCAGTGCATAGTTTATATCCGCCAATTTAGAATCTATAAGAGTCCTTTATTATCGTTTTTACTTTTTAGAGCGTTCTTTCATGGTCTAAAACATTTTCAACATTTTGGTTCAATGTTGCAATTTTTATGGCACAAAATGGGAATGTCTAGTGGACTACTATAAACCATAACCATATTCTTTTGATAGCTGAACTTACAGTTGGCTTCGGCCATTTCCCCCGTTTATTGTGCATCACAAATTATGGAAATGAGAACCATATGGAGCCAAGATGAGTCGATTAGAAGGTCAAACTTCAAAACTCTTAAGTGAAGGCTGACTTATATATTTTTGCAATCCAGGTGAAGCCAGTATTAAACCGATTAAAGAACACATTGGTGGCACTTGCTATATCTTTGGTCATATCCATTGCTCTTCTTGTCAACACTGAAAGCAGTCAAAAGGAGGGCTACATTACATCCGGTGTGGAAGAAGGAGGCAGATCAGTTGCAGGCGTCTATAATGATGAGTCTGCAAGATCATTTGAACCAGAAGCATTTTGTGGCGGATCTGGTCCATCCATGGATGACTAGATGACAACTTGTTGCCTGCTGATGTGCATATCATATATGGGCAAGAACATATTTCATATACCAATGTATAGCCCCCATTTGTACAGGTTTATAGTTCATACGTACAGGATATGTCTAATTAAACAATTAGGTTATAAGCTTACTACTCGAAGATCTAGTAAAATATTGCTGGATGTTGTGAAAAATGGAAGTATTGTGGAGTCGCGCTTGTTTGCCAAAATGCAGTCCTTAGTTGGCTAACATGGGAGTGTTAATAATAACATAACGTCCCGTTTCAAAAAAAAAAGTAAGTTCTCAATTCCCTTTGTTTTGCTTTTGAATTGTCAGTGAACCAAAGTTTCAGGGTGTTATTTTTTGTGCATCGTTTTCGAGTCATGCAAGTCAGGTTAAAAAAGATGGTACGAATAATGATCTTTTTCTCAACATCACAAGTGCCAAGTTTTAAATACGATGAGTTTGTACTTTGTATCCAAGAGTTATAGTTGGCAAAACACTGTAAAATAAATTATGTTTACTTAACATATGTAAATGAGTATACAAACTCATACGAATTAACAATGATATATCTATCATATCATAACTAGGCATACTTACATATCGTAGTTTAATAGAATAGTTCATAAATCGTAACCACTCCATCAGCCAATATAAAACTCAAAAGTCGACAGTAAACGTAATTGTGACATTGAAATTTTACCTAATAAACTTTCTATGAGTTTAAGTCAATAATGGTTACTTAGTAAAGGTATGGTAGTATTTTCATTTATTATTTTATTTGCACTTGTTCCCTTCAATTCTGTCAATAATCATCAATGGACACCTTTGATGAGGTCTCTCTATCTTGTTAAAACCTAATAACCTATAACACGACTTTAATAGCCTATTTGTTCCAATATAGCATTATAAAAATTGCATAATGCGATGGACTTCATATCTTTTTACATGCTCCTTTTGCCAATAAGTAAACTTTGAAATAACTATAGCTCAAAGCTAAAACATAAAAATGAAAAAATTACAGGCAAAGAGTATACATTGGTTTGTCGAACTTGTAAAGTAACAATTTGTAAGAGCAACAAATTTGTAATTAAAATAAAAGAACTACTTATGATTAACTGAGAAAAAAAAATGCATGTTCATGAGACAAGGGCACAAAAAATTGACTTGTGATGTGAAGTATCGACAGAAGCAGATCGTACCAATAATGATCTTGTTCTTGCAAGACAATGCTACCATGGTACTATTCGTAGTATGTATTATTAGGCCACATATATATTTAGTTGTTATTTTAGGGCTAGCTTACTTAACTTATGTATTTATATATCTATATAAAGATTCAGTACACGTAATTTAATTTTGAGTAGTCAGGCTCATAAAAGCCAATAAACCATCGTATGTTTATTTGCCCTCATCTTAATGATCTAAAGCCGATCTATGCATCCTTTGGTTTGCCAAAACTGAATTTGAAGCTTAATGATTGATGTTATGCATCCTTTCTTATATCATGTATACAAACCATCATTCAATTGATCATCCACCCCGAAGATGAAGAGTTTGTAACACTAATCAGGTTTGTTTCTTAAACACTGTGTCTTGCTTCCCACCTTCATGAGTTATAAAACCTCTCATCTCCATTATCATGCTTTTGGTGGAAGCTTTCATCAAACACATACACTAAACCTAGAAAACTAATTGATAATTTTGTTCAACTCCATCATATTCTATGGGTTTTGTTGTTTTGTTGTTACGGGGGGTGTTTGGATGAGCTTTTTTTCCCATCCTATTTAGTTTTTGTGGTTTGCAATTTTATTTTTTTTCCCATCCTATTTAGTTTTTGTGGTTTACAATTTTATATTAGTGACTGATTGATTGATTTAATTTTTATTGGTGAAAGCCTCATGAAGCTGTATATGTAATCCGCCAGCAAACGAGTAGGAGACTAGAATTCAAGCTTTGAAGAAGAAATAACACATGTATTTGGTGAAGGTATAATTAATTGTTAAACTATTACTAACTTTTTAGCTTAATTAGTTAATTGTGAAATATATAATTGTGAAATAGAAAAAATTGACGTTTTTTTTAAGACATTGTGATGAATTTCGTGTTGATTTGTGGTTTGTTGTTTTTGGTAGTTCATTAAACTGTGACGTTGTTGTATGGGACTCAATTTGATTCGCGTCGAGATACGAGGATGCCATTAAAGTTCACTCTTGGACGAGGTAAGTTTATTATGGTCAAAATTGAGGCTTTTGCGATAAGTTATGAAATCTCTTTATTACCTCCCGAATTAGTATTCAGGATATGCGTAAAATGTAGGTATTTGAGATAAGCTCTTGATGAGCCTTATCACTCTGTCCCTGTGATTTTGTGGATGCACAGTCTCATCTGGTAGGTGATGCAGCACCAATGCATAATTAACCACAAACGCCTCACAAGGCTGAACCCTAAGATGCTGAATCTGAATATCTGAAACAGAAACCGGTATACCATGAAACTCAAATGGCACTTTACATGCTTCTGCAAGCTTTGCGAGTCTATGACCAACGATATTGAGTCCTCCACCCCTTGCGAATGCATTTCTAGAATCATCCATACCAGTGATCCTTAGCCTTGGTGGACCACCGGGGCGAGCTGCTAGAGCCTGGATTAGTGTCAGCCATTGACCACCCTATGCAATCTGGAAACCAATTATATGGATTTTGTCTTCATTCTTAATGGCTTCAGCAATCGCTCCATTTGCAGATAAGTGGCCGAACTTGAAATAAGGACATGCTTCATAGAGTAACATCATATAAGAGAAAAGCTCAACATCGGTTGGCTCTTTNATATCATAATGTCATAATCCATCGAATACAAAACAAATCTAGGATGCATCCATACGCCCCTTAAACAAATAATAATCTTCATAATGCGCATATAATATCAAATGGGGGACGGCGTGAGAAATCACTCACTCACACATGAGTCATGCCAAAGGTGCATCAATGACACGGCCATGTTACCTTCATGGCTAGGAAACAAATAGTGGCTTGGTTCTCAAACTGAAGGGTTCAAAGCAAAGTCATATCAAAGTTCATTTCAAAGGGATCATAGCAAAGGTTCAATGCCAAAGGTTCAAATATCAAAGGTTCAAATATCAAAGGTTCAAATATCAAAGGTTGCATAGCAGGGTTCAAAAGGGAACATAATAACAGATCATATAAGAAAGCCAAGATAAAAGGCTCAGAGCAAATGTAGCAAATCACATAAGTAATCAAAGATAGAGAGGAATATGTCATGAGAAACCTTAACGATAAGGTCAGAATATCTGTACCTTATTCCGAAGCAAAGCAATACTCAAAGAAAACACCACGAGAGTATCAAAATCACTCCCTCTTGACTGAACCTAAAGAAATGATGAATTCGAATTACAAACCATTTATTTAAGTTATACTTTCTATTTTTAGCAACTTTCTATTTTTAGCAACTTTCCATTTTTAGTAACTTTCTATTTTTAGTAACTTTCCATTTTTAGTAACTTTTCATTTTTAGTAAGTTTCCAAAATTAGTAATATTCATCATTTGAGATTCTATTAAGTATTTTGAATAGCTTAGGGACTTAATATGTCAACCTTACAAGTTTAGGGTTAAATATGACAACTTTCCATATTTTAGGGTTTAATATGCAAAATCAACAATTTTCAAGGTTAAAAGTGTAAATATCAAAGTTTCACATTTTATTCAGATTATACCTTCCATTTTCTGTATTTACAAGTCAAACCCTTAATTTTACATAATTTACATATTTAGTCCTTTTGGTTTATTAATTAATTAAACATTATCTTTTGACACAACCACTTTAAACAATGCTTTTATTAAAATAAAAACATTTTACTTAGTTATTCTAGAAGACACATCTGCAGTGGTTTATAAACAAAATTTAAACACCCTTTTGCTAATCATTTAAAAGCAAATCATTTAGTGACCTTACTACTAGATCAATAGACAAAAACCATGTAAAACGCCAAGTAAAACTAAACTTAAATATGATTAACTTTGGAACACATTTATGTTATTGTACAAATTTATATAGGACCCTTCATGTAATCCATTGAAATTAACCTCATAAACCCAGCGCCACACATGACATATTTAAATATATCTTCCTGTTTCAATTTCGTTTCAATGATCGTTCACAACATTGGTTAAATAATATATATAAGTGTCATTATCTCTACTATATATGGTTTTATTATTATCCTATGATTAGTATTAGGGCTCTTAGATTTATAGTGTATTACCAAAATAAGACGGATCAAACCTTCAACTAAGGCACGTCACGAAAAACCGAACTCAATCCGATATAAAGTTATAACCTTGGATGATCAATACGAACCCAAAACTAAACATGGCTGCGAATCGAACAACTTGAACATGTCATCATAGCTTGAGTAGCGGCCGATGTGAATCAACTCGGATGATGGCGTCTTTTTCCTACCTCGTATGCTCTTTCAATTTGATTTAGGGTTTTGTAATGTGAATGAGAAAACTGAATGGTTTATATATATATAACAAAATATGGACCGAATAGTTTGCATCTTTGAGATCGTGACCTTTGACCCATTAAATGCTCCAACAGTTTCTTTTTTTTTCTTTTTCTTTTAGTTTAGGAAATTGTGATATGAATTTGGCAGGGTAATATCTTCATATGGATGATGGAAACTAACATTTCATAATCGACGGGATTTGAAGCGAAAAATACGGACTCATTTAAACGTGATATTGCTTTAATTATTAATATTATTTTTATTTAGAAATGAGACATTCTCTTAAATTGAGGAATTAGATGCTAGTAAAAAAAATGCAGATTCATTCTTATCTTAATAGTGATTCATTCTTATCTATTCTATCGAGTATATATGAAAATGTAATTTTTTTTGAGTTAAATGTTAATATAGTCTTTTATTTTATTTTATACTTATAATAATAATACTGTTATTATTGATCAAAATTTCAATTAAGAGTTTGGGGTATTATAATTCTTCCCTTCTAAAAAGAAAATTTTGTCCTCAAAATTGAAGTGAACCGGAATGAAAACGAAATGAGAACGAAACGAAAACATACCGAACTAGACAAAGAAATGAGGATAACTAGCTCGCATAGACTCTTCGGTCTCCCAGGTAGCCTCACGCTCTGGGTGATTCTTCCAAAGAATCTTTACAAAAGGAATAACTTTGTTTCTCATGACTCTCTCTTGCCGATCCATAATGGATTCAGGTTCCTCGGACAAAGACATATCAGGCTGAATCTGATCAAAAGGATAAGATGCGCATGCAATGGATGATTATGGTATCCCCTCAATAGAGTGATTACATGAAAGACATCATGGAACGACTTGATAACTGGGACGGAAAAAGAGCCAGTCGATACGGAAACTCACCTATCGTTCCAAAATCTCATAAGGAACCACTGAATCGAGGACTGAGCTTGCACTTGATCCCAAAACGTTTTAACTCCCTTGAACGGCGAAAACTTTTCAGATATCCGCGATCTCTAATTTGAAATTCTAAGTCACGTCGATGTTTATCAGCATAAACTCTTACTTGTAGCGATCTAGCCTCTTTCAATTTCTCCTTAGCATAGACAATTCTTTTCTCAATTAGTAATCTCGATAGCTCAGAGACCTTCAATCAAAACGTTCACCTACTTCATCCCAAGCAAATATGGTGGGCTCAACATTTTCTTACCATACTAATGCTCGAAAGGTGCTGACCTTTGATGCTAGCATGCCAAAACTATATATTGTAGCATACTCTTACAAGCACAAAAATATTCATCACAGTACCTGTCCATTCTAAAGCACAAGCCCTTAACATATCTTACATAAGTCTGAATGGTCTCTCCGACTGACCTACGGTTTGAGGATTGAATTGTCGTACTGAACTTTAAGACGAGTTCCCCAAAGCTTTCTGTTATCCTTTCCAAAAATGAGACGTAAAATTCGGATCTTGTCGGACACAATAGGTAGTCGGGTGTAACATGTAGGTCTAACAATTTCCTGTTGAAAAAATTCTCCGCCAACGTTACTAATACCATATGTTCATTCGAATGGGTAAGAAAAGGAGCAGACTTGGTTAGTCCGACAATAATAACCACCCAAATCGCATCATGTAGCTTTTCTGAGTAGTAGGCAAAACCAAGTAACGGAAAATCCATGGAAAATCTATCCCCAGTTCCACACAGGAATCTTCAACGGCTCTTTGTAACAAAGCACTTAGCCCTCTGATGTTCAATTTTTGACTGCTGATAGTTCATACATTTGGATACAAACGTAGCCGCTTCGTGCTTTATGCCCGTTCCACCAATAGTATTGTTCTCAAATCTTGGACATCTTGGTTTGAACCTGGTTCGATTAGTAAATGGGAGAAACTAGGAGCCTTCCCGTCATAACATTCTCGCGATAGTGCATGATCATTAGGGACACTTAGCCTATCTTCAAACCACACAACATTCGTCAATCACAACACTGGAACTCAGTATGTTTACCGTCTTCAACATTCTGCATAATAGCCCACAATTCACCGTCGTCCCTTTGAGCTTCTTTGATCTGTAGCATGAGGTTAGACTCTATTCTCATACTCGCCCAAAAGCCACCAGAACCTCGTACACATAGCTCAACATCCAAACGCTCTAAATCATGAAGGATTATGGAATTAAAATAGCATCTTCCACAGATTTTTTTTCTTTATAAGTGCGTCGGCAACCACATTAGACGTGCCCGGGATGGTATTTGGATGTTAGTGTCATAATCTTTCAAAAGTTCAAACCTCTTCTCTGTTTCATGTGAAGTTCCTCGATGAAGTAAAAATATTTTTGAGAATCTTATGATCTGTAAATATATACAAGCTTCACACATAAGATAATGTCTCCATTATCTCAATGCAAAACCCAGGCAGCTAACTCAAGATCATGGGTGGTTTAATTTACGTCATAAGGCGTTCAGTTGTCTGAAAGCGTTTAGGCGATCACCTTCCCATGTTGATCAAAACACAAACCCAAACTACTTTCTTCGATGCATCACTGTAGATCTGAAAACCACCAGTACCTGTGGAAGAAGTCAATATGGAGCAGACACCAATCTCCGTTTCAACTTTCCTCAAAACTCTCCATGACGGCTCATCCGTCCACACAAACTTCTCACCTTTCTCATCAGCTGGGTAAGAGGTTTAAAGCTTAATCGGGAGAGAAACCCTCAAACAAAACGTCGGGGTAATAGCCAGAGATATGCCCCAAATAACTTCTCACCTCCGTCACCGTATAGTAGGTCTCGGCCCATTTGGTGATTGCTTCAACCTTTGATGGATCCATATTGATGCCGTCTTCGATACAATTATGACCAAGAAAAAGCGACTTGCTTTAACAAGGTAACTCGCAATTTGAACAACTTCGCATCAACTTTTTCTGTCTAAGAATTCAACAATCCGTAGATGTAGCTCATGTTCTTTTCAAACTTGGAGGGGTAAAAAGAGACTGTCATCGATGAAAACAATAACGAACTTTCAAAGTCCATCCACCGGTACTGTGGAATATACGGTTCATCAAAATTCCTCTATAATCTCTGCACGACTAGGGAGGTGCAGTAGTCAGGACGTAAGGCTATAACTCAAAGAACTGCGTAGTGCCATATCGCGTACAAAAAAGCAGAGTCTTACGAAAATATCCTGCTCCCTCAAACGAAGCTGATGATAAACCAGATCGTCTGATCAATCTTAGAAAAATATTTGGCCACTTGCAGTTGGTCAAAACAATATCGTTCGAATTCACAGAAGAGATAGCGGTTTTTTTACGATTTCTAATAAGTGTTGACAGTTTGGCGGTAATCATTACTAAACGCATACTCCCATCCTTCATCCTTAACAAATAGACGTTGCACCCCACGGTGAAACTGGGGTCTAATAAAGCCATTCTCCAACATCTCTTGGATATGCTTACCTTTAACTCTTTAATTTCACACAGGTGCCATACGACTACGGGAGAGCCTTTGAGAATAGGTTTCCAGCACCGGGAATTAACCTCAATGCCAAATTCAATCTCTCCTAGGCCGGAGGAAGGTTCCAGGGGAACAGTTCATCGGGGAAAACATCAGCGATTTATACGAACAACAGAAAGATTTTCAATATTTGGACTCTCCAAAGATGTTGTCCTTAAACAGAAGTGACAGCCAGATAACCTTGGCTCCCTTGAGAAATCAAGGTAGTGCCTTCATAGCCTGAGATGAGAACTTAACGGACTTTAAGCGGTGAGGAACCATGATATAAACAAATTCAGGTTGGCGAAACTGTTACCAAAGATCAAAGTCCTAGCATAAGCAGTCAATGGATTTAGATTCGATGAGAAGCCAAACCAATCCATGCCCAAAGATCACATCAAAGTCGAGCATATGGATAGGAAGTAAATTCGCAGGACGAATACGATCATCAAAACGTAAAGGGCAGGGTTAAACATATTCATGGTCAATAAGCATATGGTTCTTCATTGGGGTTGAAATGATTACAGGTTCGTTTAATGGTGTAGGAGGGTCATATTGGGGTTTCTCTTAGCAAAACGTTGGTAGATATAATAGAATGTAATCATAATTGGCCTCGAAGTTAGGAACATGTTTCATTCGAGGTTTATAGGGTAGTCACCATCTGAAGATCGACGAAAAAGGGGGGGGGGGGGGGGGAAACGATTAGCAAACGAAAACAAGATAGGTTACGAAGAAGGTTTCGCAGAAGGAACTTATTGTCTACCTCAATCCTCACAGGTCATAGGGCTAAGATTCTAAAGGTCATAAGTCTAGTATGATTATCCTGGCAGCTCTGATACCATAATTTGTAACGCCCCGGACCCCAAAAAAAGGGGTAGAAGTATACAAATATGGTGTGACATCAAAAGCATACATAATCATAACACAAGCATAAACAGCGGAAGTCTTAGATAAATAACTAACATAAGGTTCATTGTCAACATGAATTAAGGGTACATTAAGTTCTCACAACGGATAAAACGTATCCAAACGAAATAACAAAATGTCTTGAAAAGTAAACAATTCATATATCAAAATCTTCTCCCGACTCTAGGGTAAGTCCCACACTTCAGCACTCAATAACCAGATATAGTCACCCCAGCCCCTTGCTTAGATTAACCTGCCGCAGGAAAAAGGAAAGTTGCGGCTGAGCTTACAAAGCCCAGTGAACAGATATATATAATCGAATGCAAAAGATAACGGAAATCAAAGGATACGATACAAGGTACAAAGGATATCACAATACATGATCAAAGGAATACAAATGTAGGGTAAGGGCCAAAATCAATAAGACTCAAATCATGGTAAGTAAGATGATCTAGATAATCAAATTTAAGTTAAGATTCAATCAAGTTAAGTTCGATCACCAACGCCCAAACAAATTCATATCATAGTAACATGGTGTAGTGAGATCCAAATGTGGAAAGAGTGGATTGCACTCTTCAAACATCAGTCACCAAATATCCAAAAATAACATAATATCATTAAATCCCATCGAAATACAAAACAAAATCTAGGATGCATCCATACGCCCCTTAAAATATATAATAGTCTTCCTTATGCGGCATATAGTATCAAATGGGGGAAGGCATGTGAGGAAATCACTCTCTACACATGAGTCTGGCCAATAGGTGCATCAATGCACAAGCCTATGTTACTTCATGGCTAGGAAAACTACAGAGTGGATTTGTTCTCAAATGAAGGGTTTCAAAGTCAAAATGTCACATACAAAGTTCATTTCAAAGGGATCATGGCAAAGTTCAATTCAAAGGTTCAAATATCAAAGGGTCATAGCAATTGTTCAATATCAAAGGTTTCAAATATCAAAGGTTCAAATATCTAAGGATGCATAAGCAGGGTTCAAAAGGGGAAAATAATAACAGATTTATAAAAAGCCAAGAATAACAAGGCTCGAGCAAAGTGTAGCAAATCATATAAGTAATCATAGATAGAGAAAGGGAATATGTCATGAGAGAAACCTTAACGATAAGGTCATCAATATCTGTACTTATTCGAAGCCAAAGACAATACTCAAAGAAAACACCACGAGTGTATCAAATCACTTACTCTTGACTGAACTAAAGAAATGATGAATTCGAAATTACTAACCATTTTATTTATTTTTAGTAACTTTCCATTTTTAGTAACTTTCTATTTTTAGTAACTTTCTATTTTTAGCAACTTTCCATTTTTAGTAACTTTCCATTTTTAGTAACTTTCCATTTTTAGTAACTTTCCATTTTTAGTAAGTTTCCAAAATTAGTAATATTCATCATTTGAGATTCTATTAAGTATTTTGAATAGCTTAGGGACTTAATATGCCAACCTTACAAGTTTAGGGTTAAATATGACAACTTTCCATATTTTAGGGTTTAATATGCAAAATCAATAATTTTCAAGGTTAAAAGTGTAAATATCAAAGTTTCACATTTTATTCAGATTATACCTTCCATTTTCTGTATTTACAAGAACTCTTGAAAACCACTTTTAAACAATTGGCTTTTATTAAAATAAAACATATTACTTAGTTATCTAAAGACACATCTGATGGTTTTATAAACAAATTTAACACCCTTTAGCAATATTAAAAGCAAATCATTTAGTGACCTTACTACTAGATCAATAGACAAAAACCATGTAAAACGCCAAGTAAAACTAAACTTAAATATGATTAACTTTGGAACACATTTATGTTATTGTACAAATTTATAAAGACCCTTCATGCTATTCATTTGAAATTAACCAAAACCCAGCGCATGACATATTCTATACTTCCGTTCAATTTCGTTTCAATGATCGATCACAACTATGGTTAATAATATATATGTGTCATTATCTCTACTATATATGGTTTTATTATTATCCTATGATTAGTATATGGCTCTAGAATTATAATTTATACAAAATAAGGACGGATCAAACCTCAACTAGGACACGATCACGAACCGAACTCAACTGATATAAAGTTATAACCTTGGATGATCAATACGAACCCAAAACTAAACATGGCTGCGAACCTGAGCACGAACAGCTTGAACATGTCGTCATAGCTTGAGTAGTGGCTGATGTGAATCAACTCGGATGATGGCGTCTTTTTTCTACCTCGTATGCTCTTTCAAATTACTTTAGGGTTTTGTAATGTGAATGAGAAAACTGAATGGTTTATATATATAACAAAATATGGACCGAATAGTTTGCATCTTTGAGATCGTGACCTTTGACCTATTAAATGCTCCAACAGTTTCCTTTTTCTTTTTGTTTTAGTTTAGGAAATTGTGATATGAATTTGGCAGGGTAATATCTTCATATGGATGATGGAAACTAACATTTCGTAATCGACGGGATTTGGAGCGAAAAATACGGACTCATTTAGACGTGATATTGCTTCAATTATTTTTTTATTTTTTTGGAATGAGACATTCTCTTAATTTGAGGAAATATATGCTAGTAAAAAAATGCATATTCATTCTTATCTTAATACTGATTCATTCTTATCTATTCTATCGAGTATATATGAAAATGTAAATTTTTGAGTTAAATGTTAATATAGTCTTTTATTTTTATGTTTATACCTTATATAATAATACTGTTATTTATTGATCAAATTTCAAATTAAGAGTTTGGAGGTATTATAATACTTGGTAGTCCTTTAGCTTTACAACAATTACACTTTAGGTCCTTATGTTCTCAAAATAGCCCTTTATGTTTTAGAATTGACAGAAACAGCCCTGGGCTTTATAAAACAGTTTTTGATAGTTTTAACCCTCAAGTTTACAAATTGACATTTTTAGTCCCTTAACTTGTAAAAATCGCATTTTAAGTCCAAATAAATTCTATAAGTACATAAGCCCTCTTCAAGCTTATTTAAATTATATGACACTGTTTTGCTGAAAAATAAGCTTGGATAAGCTTATTTGGGCTTATTAGGGTCGTTAGCCCAATAACCTTAAATCAAAACTATTTCAAAAGTCTTTTAAAGTTTTAATACATGATCCAACTTATTTTATAGTCTCAATAAGCACTCATGGGATCTGTTTAAGCTGTCCTTACCTTATGGCTTATTCCATAAGCCAATAACTCTCGGTAATGGGTCTTTGGGCCCGTTAGGAACCCGATAAGCCTCCTAAGCCTTTAGGCTTGATCCATTTCGGTCCATTAAACTTCCAATGTTTATAATAAGCTAAATAAATTGCTTAAGCTTACAAATAAGCTGTCTAGGCTTATTTGTGGCTTATTTGGGCCTCCTCGGTTTTTACGTAATAGGTTTGGTTGGGCCACTTAAGGATCCGGTTTTCTGTTTACATTTATATGTAGGGTCCATAATAAGTTCAATAAGTATCCTAGACCTCTCAAATAACTCAAGGTGCTTATTAAAAGCTGTGACCCACAATTTGGCATGTTGGCCTGAGTTTGGGGTCGGAACGTGGTGGTAT
Organism: Tanacetum coccineum; assembly: GCA_026074375.1. NCBI lineage: Eukaryota > Viridiplantae > Streptophyta > Magnoliopsida > Asterales > Asteraceae > Tanacetum > Tanacetum coccineum. The sequence continues at coordinate 52,281 of BQNB010017489.1, forward strand.
GTGCTTAAATACACATACCTTTTACCTTTAAAAACGAGCTAAAATAACCAAAAACAGACTTAAAATGCCAAAGATACGCTTGTTTTGCTAATTGTATTGTGCAGGAACGGATAACCAAGAAAAGGACGAAAAACAAAGCTAAACGTCAAAACGGACTCAGAATGGATAAGACTCTGTAAGACAAAGCAAAATCAAAGCCGGAATCATCCGTCAAAAAGTCAACAGAAAATCAACTAGCTCAAAGTCAGAGAGTCAACCCAAGTCCAACCCCGAGGGGCCAAAGTTCAAGAATATTAAGTTAAGGGCTGAAATTGCAAAACCTAAACTTAGATAAAAAAAGAAAAAAGGAAAAAGAAAAGAGAAGGCCATTTTGCAATTTGCTCAAAGTAACAAGTGGGGGGGCAAAACTGCCAACCCCCCTAACTTGTACACCACAAGGACTAAGGATGCAAAGAGTTATATAACTCTTGGGGACTTGTTTTGCCAAGTCCCCAAAAGTTATTTAACCACAAGGACCAATTGTGTAATGAAAGATATAACTTAGAGGGACCATTTTTGCCAAATGGTGAAACAAACACTCTGTTATACACTCCAACTCCTTTTCCCGCCTCTTTTTCCCTCCCAACACACTCACGGGTGTTTATACCCGTTTTTACCCCATGAATCTTCACCACCACCATGGATATTCATCTCCCCCCTCCTCCACTACCTTTCCCAGCAACAAAGGTGCCAACTTGGCAATCCCACACCCCCCAAGACCAAATTCGACGACTAGGATTGATTTTAAAGATTGAAGGGCCAAGATTAGAGGTTTTAACCTCTCACAAAACAAACACACCTGTGTTTGTGTGTCTACAAACAAGCACAACAAGAAGAAAGAGGAGAAAGAGGACTTAGTTATTTTTCGGCTATAAATAGCCTTGTAAGCCATTGTGGCAAATATTCCAGCTTATTCAGTTTTAATTCAGTTTTCAATTAAGTTTTTATTGTAGTTTAAAGTATTTTTAAGTTAATGTCTTTTATGCAATTGTAATTTTCAGTTTTAATGAAAAATTAAGCCGTTTTTACTTCATAAGCTCTCAATAAGCTAATTTGAGCTTATTCTTGTTAATAAGCTCAAATTCAGTTTAATACCTGTTAAATGTTCTTAAGTACTGTTTTAAGTTGAATTTATTTCATAAATGCTCATTTGATTGTGAATTTGGAAGCTTTTGGAGAAATAAGCTAATATAAGCTTATTGAGCTTATTGCTCAGGTTTAGAGGCTAAGGGGCCATTAGGACAGGCTTTTTAGGCCACTCACTCAGAAAGAGTGGCCTTGGTTCTGAGACAACAAAATCCAAGGTTTCAATTCTTAATTTCCATTTAGCTTATATTTTTAGCTTTAGACACTAGCTTATTTGCTTTTATTCTTTTCAAACATGTTTGTTTAGGTTTAATATCTAGCTGTTTTTAGTTTTCATTAGGTTAAATTTATTTAATCTTAGTTTATAACTCAAAATTGTCACAATAGTGTAATAAGCTAGCTGAGAAACTAGCTTATTTGTCTTAATAAGCTAGAACTTTTAGTCTTAAAATAGTTTAAGTAGGTCATTACTAGCAAGAGTAGATAAAAAGTTTTTAAAGTTTTAGCTTAAAAATGGATTTTATACCCACTTTGGTTTGACAGTTTTGAAATAAAGGAGTGTTTGGGATAACCTTAAAACGGGTCAAAATTGGTTTTGGCATGGGTTAAGGTCACTTGGTTAATTTAAGCATAAGTTTTTAAGCAATTTCAAGCTGTTTTTAGAAAGTTTTTAGTTGTAAAATAGTTTTCTAAGGTTTTGCAATCTAAGTTCAAAACTGTGAAGTTTTTAAGTAACCCACAAGTGCTTATTTGATTAAGCACTTGTGGTTTGAGTTTAAGCACAAAAAAGAGTGTGTTTTTAGTGTCCAAAAAGGGCTGTCAAGAGCCTTTGTTCTTTTGACTTTATAAGTCAAAACCACCAAGCCTTTTTTCTGTCACAGTTTGTAAAAAAACCAAAAGCCTTTTTCATAATCAAAATTAAGCAAGTAAAATTGATTTTCCAAAGCTGAAAATTGGTGCACAAGCCCATTTGCCATAGCACTCAATCTGTTTGAGCTTATTTGTGATTTTAGAGCTTATTTGATAGCTTAAAATAAGCTGTCAAATAAGCCCTTGAGACTGCCCTTAAAGCTCCCCTGGTGCAAAGGGGGAACTTTAGGGTCATCTTTCTCAGCCATTAAGCACATTTAAGCCCAACTTTTTGGCTTATTTTAAGAGTCTATAAGCTCTTAAATAAGCCCTCAAAGTTTCAAGACTTAAGAAGCTTATTTGTGTGCTTATTTTTAAGCCCAAACATGCCTCTTGGCTGTTTTTGAGCCCCTTAGGCTGAGGGATTGCTTAATTTTTGATTTTAGCTTATTCAGCTTATTCCACAAGCTCTAATTGTTTCCCAAGAGTTTTTTAGGTTAGGTTAGATATTTAGTGTGCTTATTTCCTTTTTCTAGCTTATTAAGCTCTTTGTTTCCCCACATCTCCACCAACAGTACTAACTCCCTAGTTAATACTGTTGTGGCTGTTAAGCCACCTCTTGGGCTTATTGAGCTTACTTCATAAGCTCACTTGTGTTCATTATAGCTTATTTGGTTGAGCAATAAGTTTAGTTTGTGACGTCCAAAGGTGCTAATAAAGACTTAACATTTTGAGATTTATAGCTTATAAGCTGCTGTCTACTTTATAGTTATTTTATTGCTCTATTTCTTTTGACAAAGTCAAAAGGTGTCTTTGTTAAGTTGTTATTTATAAGCGGGGTGGGGGGATGTTCTTTAACTTTCATGTTTTAAGTTTTTGCTAATTCTCATTTTTTCAATAAGCTAAAAATAAGCCATGTCGTAGGGTTTGTTTTGTACTCTTTCCATAGTGCAGGGTTACCTGTTTACCTTGTAGTGTAAATTCTAGATATTTTGCCCGCCTACCTTTTAGTTTCATTTCTTACAATTTCTACCCTAGAGTTTTAAAAAAATAAAATAAAAGGGGAAGATACTTGGTCCGGCTGTGAGGAAAGACGTCGAACCCGGGACCAAGGCATATTCTTACCCTTTAACTCACACACACTTAACCACTGCGCCCTTGGGTCTTTTTCGTTAAAGACCCAAGGCACTTTGGTTATATACACATTTTGTGTATTATAGCCTAATAAGCTGTCAAGCTTATTTTCGGGCTTATTACATAAGCTGTGTGGTGTTGGTTATTTTTCGTAGGACTCTTATAAAGCCTAGTATTTTTAGAAAAATTTTCAGAATTTTTTGTAATCGTTTAATATTTTTTATAATTTAATTTAGTTAAAAGTTTATTTAATTCATAATAAATACAAAAATTATCAAAAAAATATTTTGCTTTTATAAATTTTTCTATTTGTCATCTAGTTTGTAGGAAAAAATATATAAATTTGCGTACGGGTCATTTTTATAACTTTTTACTTTTTAATGCAGGTCCGGGTACGGGTTTTTGTTTTGACTCGTTTTTTTGGGTCAAACGAAACTCCCGTTTTCGGTCTAGTCTTTTTCAATTTTTCGTTATTTAACCCGTAGTGTAGTTTAGAAGAGAAAAATTTTCCGTGAGGGTTTTATTTTTAAAGTTTTAGGTTTTCCCCCTTTTAGTTCGGGATTCGGGCCTTCGTTTTCTAGGCTTAAAATTTCATAAATTTTTAGGTTTTACTTTAACGTTTTAGGTCGATATTATCTAATTTGACTTTTTCTACTGCACAATACCTATTCCTCCCTTCAAACTCAATATCTTCGATCGTGATCGTTTTACCATTATTAGTCCTCGTTGTGGGATTTAAAGTTCCCCGGGACAAGCTCCTTTTAATAATTCTGGTATCATTGACTTTCTTTAAATATTTTATATATATTTGTTATTTTTTATATTTATATATTTTAAGGTATAGTCAAGATCGGAATCATATTTATGGCGACCGCTGACGGGGGAGGCTGTGCAACCGTTTATCGTTACGTTTGATCATCTGTTTTTGAAACTGTGCATATTTTCTTTTATTATAAAAATATAAATGTACAAAAATATTTTTCATTTCTTTTTAGTATAATTATCAGTATAAAAACCAAAGAAAAAACCAAAAACATAAAAACATTGTCCATAATAAAGAAATAAATTTCAACAAATTGTTAAAATACCAAAATATAATATTTCTCAATGAGGTATTATCTTAAATTAGTTCCAGAGTGATCTTGTTGGTTCCCAATCGAACAATTGATTTAAAAATCTTGCCTTTTGTGTCTCTCTAGACGTACGGCTCACCTTGGAAAGGTCAATGCAAACTTTCATAGTGGGTATAAGGGGGTTGTTCCTTAGAAACTACGACCCGTAAAGGAGAAATATAACTTCGCCCTATTCCTAATCCTCCCGCTCACTCTGTGAGTTTATCTTTTTGAGTAGCCTACGTTGAAGCAAGAAGATTATTTGGTTTAAGTTATATCTACTATTCTCTTTGTCCGTTAAAATCATATTGTGAATATATCTTTGAAATAACCTAAAAAAACAATTCAGTGTAAATTTTCTTTTTTGATTCCAATTTTGTGCATAGCGCAACTCGCGTCTCAGCCACGTAATTTCAGTTCATGCACCTCCTGTACGTCAGCCTTATGTTGAATGCATCTTATTTATTGAGAAACCCGATTATCCTCCCCATAGTTACGATGGCCCGATAATTCGCTTTTACTATGGCGCAATTGCTTCGAAGCACCCCCACCGAGGGGTTACGAACGGTTGCGATAGTTTTATTCCGGATAACACGCGAATAACTTGAGTTCAAGCATGGGTCTTCTGATTCTGAATCTTGTTCAAAACAAGCAATTTTTTGGACACGATAAAGAAGACCCACATGCTCACATCCGTTATTTCAACAACTTAATCCATAAATTTTTCAAAAGGATGAATCTTATATTAATCAAAATGCTATTGAAATACCAGAATATTTTAAAAAGAATGATTTGAATGCTCAGCTACAAGACAAAGACACGACTATTTGTAAGTTGAAGGATACAATCAAATCTTTGAGAAAGAATAATAAGGAAGAGAATGTTAATCATGATAGATGTGAACTTGAGGCCATAAATAAGGAACTAGAAAATGGTGTGGCAAAATTACTTTCTAAAAATGAGCGTCTTTGTAAAGAAATTAATCATATGAAACAGGTTTTTAAAGATCAGTTTGACTCAATCAAACAGACACGTGTTCGTCATAAAGAACAGAGTAACTCTTTAATTAACAAACTAAACTTAAAATCTACAAAAAATGAGGATTTAAAAGCTCAAATTCAAGACAAAGTTTTTGTGATTACATCATTGAAAAATGATTTACGAAAATTAAAAGGGAAACAAATTGTTGATAGTATTGCTCAAATACCATCTGCCACCACTATTTTTCCAGGCATGTTCAAGCTTGATTTAGAACCTTTGGCTCCTAGGTTATTGCAAAATAGGGATGTTCACATAGACTATCTTAGGAACACTCAAGAACATGCAAATATTCTTTGGAAAATAGTTGAACAAGCTAAAGCAAAACAACCATTAGATAAAGAATTAGACTTTACCTGTAAGCATGCCAAAAGAATTCAGGAGTTAGTTGTATATGTACAAGATATGCGCCCTAATACGATAACACCTAGTACTAAAAAGGTTGTTGTCACACCCATAAACAATGTCAAGAAAGTTAGGTTTGTTGAACCTCTCACTTCCTCAAACAACACTAAACAGGTAGAGTCATCCAAAACTTCAGATTCTAACACACTTGTGTTATCTTCTACAGGAGTGAAGTGTTCTACTAGTAATTATGGATCAAAGCCTAAAGGCAATAAAAATAATGATAGGATCTCGCAACCACCAAGTAGGAACATGAAGAATAAAGTAGAAGCCCAACCTAGGAATGTTAATAAAAAGAATCGTGTTATTGAACCTATTTATGATGTTGATGTTAAGCATTCACCAAATGCGAATTCTGTTATTATATGTGCTACTTGTAAGAAATCTATGTTTGATGGTGTTCATGATATGTGTCTTCTTGATTTTGTGAAAAATGAGAATAGTCATGCTAAATCTGATAAGAATCATATAAAACAAAATATTTGGAAACCTACGAGTCATGTATTCACTAAAGTATGATTTAAGTGGAAACCAACAAGCAGAACTTTCATTATAGTTGGTAACTCGTGCCATTTAACTAGGATCACTTCAACTAAAGTAGTGCCTCCTAATCAAACCACATCCTACTCAGTTGAAACTAAAAAGCCAGAGATTAAAGTATATAGCAGGAGACCCAAACAAATAAAAAATGTAGGTTTGAGGAAAAATGCAAAGATTATAGAATCTAGGAATGTTAACAACTCAGAACCCAAACACATTCGGGGATCCAATGCTACAGATATTCCATTGTCTTCTTCTCTTGTCAATGACAGGTGGTCTAGATCATCCTCTGGTATCTGGACTCTAAATGTTCTAAACATATGATAGGGAACCGCTCTCAGCTCATGATCTTTGTTAGTAAATTTCTGGGTACAGTTAGATTCGAGAACGACCAGATTGCAAGGATTATAAGGTATGGTGACTATCACCTTAGAAATGTTACTATTTTAAGGGTTTACTATGTCAATGGGCTTGGACATAACTTGTTTTTGAACAATTTTGTGATGCTGATCTTGAAGTTGCATTTAGGAAAAACACTTACTTAATTCGTAATTTAGAAGGTGTTGATCTACTTTCTGGATCAAGAGATACAAATTTGTACATAATCTCTCTTGATGGCATGATGAAATCATCTCTGATCTGTCTTCTATCTAAAGCGTCAAAGACTAAGAGCTGGTTATAACACCATGGATTATCACATCTCAACTTTGGTACTCTTAACAAGTTAGCTAAAGACGGTCTTGCACGAGGCATTCCTAGACTTAAATTTAAAAAAGATCATCTGTGTTCAGCATGTGCATTAGGAAAGAGAAAGAAGTCCTCTCACCAACCCAAAGCTGAAGACACTAACCAAGAAAAACTATATCTATTGCATATGGATTTGTGTGGCCCGATGCGTGTGGCAAGTATTAACGGGAAAAGGTATATCCTAGTGATAGTCGAAGATTACTCAAGATTTACCTGGGTCAGATTTTTAAGGACAAAAGATGAAACTCCTGTGGCCATCATCAAATGCATTAAGAACATTAAAGTTTGTTTGAATGCCTTCGTCTGTAATGTTCGAACAGATAATGGAACCGAATTTGTCAATCAGACACTTCGTGAATTTTATGAGAGTATTGGCATATCGCATCAAACTTCTGTAGCACGCACTCCTGAGCAGAACAGCGTTGTCAAAAGGTGTAACTGAACTCTTATAGAAGTTTCTCATACAAGGCTGATATTATCTAAAGCTCTATTATTTTTATGGGCCGAAGCAATCAATACAACCTGTTACACCCAAAATCATTCCTTAATCCATCATTAATACAACAAAACGCCATATGAGCTGATGCAAGATAAGAAACCGGACTTACCATTCCTTCATGTATTTGGTTCACTATGTTATCCTACCAATGAAAATGAGGATCTGGGTAAATTTGATGCAAAAGCTGACATTGGTATTTTTGTTGGTTACGCGCCCGCAAAGAAAGCGTTCAGAATCTACAATAGAAGGACCTGGATAATTATTGAAACAATTCATGTGATGTTCGATGAGCTGATAGTAATGGCTTCTAAACAATTCAGTTTAGGACCCGGGCTTCATTCTATGACTCCTACTACATCCAGTACATGACTTGCTTCAAACCTTATTTCTCAACAACCTTGTATTCCACCACAAAGAGATGATTAGGATCATTTGTTTCAACCTATGTTCGATGAATACTTCAACCCTCCAACAATTACCGTCTCTCCAGTTCTAGAAGCTGCTGCTCTAAGAGCTGTAGTGTTAGTTGATTCTCCTGTGTCAACTTCCATTAACTAAGATGCTCCATCAGCAAGTATTCCATCAATACAAGAACAAGAAATTTCTCTAAACATTTCTTAAGGTTTTGAAGAATCACCTAAAATACCACATTTCATGATGATCTACTTTTTGAATCTCCTCATGAAAACTCAATTTCTCAAGGATCATCATCTAATGTGAGAAAAATCCACACTCCATTTGAACACCTTGCTAGATGGACTAAATATCATCCTATAGCAAACATGATTGGAGATCATTCTCGCTCTGTCTCTACGAGAAAGCACTTAAAACTGACGCCACGTGGTGTTACTTTGATGCGTTCCTAACTTCAGTAGAACCAAAGAACTTCAAACAAGCAATGACCGAACCATCATGGATCGATCCAATGCAAGAAGAAATTCATGAATTTGAAAGACTAGAAGTTTGGGAATTAGTGTCGTGTCCTAATAAACTGTTTTTGATCAAACTCATATCGATTTATAAGGTCAAAACAGATGAATTTGGTGGGGTACCAAAAATAAGGCTTGACTAGTTGCTCAAGGATTCAGACAAGAAGAGGGTATCAATTTTGAGGAATCATTTACACCGGTTGCTAGAATAGAGGCCATCCGTATCTTTGTTGCTAATGCCACTCATAAGAATATGATGATCTACCAAATGGACGTCAAAACGGCTTTCTTAAATGGCGAGCTTAAAGAAGAGGTCTACGTTTCTCAACCAAAAGGATTTGTTGATCAAGATAACCCATCGCATGTGTACAAGCTCAAAAAGGCCCTTTACGGTCTTAAACAAGAACCACGTGCATGGTATGATATGCTTTCAAGCTTCCTTATCTCTCAACAGTTCTCCAAAGGTGTAGTTAATCCAACACTCTTCACATGGCATGCTGGAAACGACTTATTACTGGTAAAAATTTATGTTTACGATATAATATTTTCATCTATTAATACTGCTATGTGTAACGAGATTGCTAATCAGATGACCACTAAGTTCAAGATGTCGATGATGGAACAAATATCATTCTTTTTTAGATTACAGATTTCTCAAAGTCCCAGAGGCATCTTTATAAACCAATCTAAATATGCTTATGAAATTTTTAAAAAATATGGTTTGCATACTACTGATTCTGTCGACACACCCATGGTTGAGAAGAACAAACTGGATGAAAATCTACAGAGGAAACAAGTCGATGCTACACTTTACCATGGCATGATTGGATCCCTAATGTATCTTACATTCAGTCGACCTGAACTTATATATGTTGTCTGCTTATGTGCCTGGTATCAGGCAAAGCCTATCGAAAAGCACTTACAAGCTGTGAAACGGATCTTTCGATACCTTAACGGAACTATTAACATGGGTCTCTGGTACTCGAAGGATACCGATATGTCACTTACAGCTTATGCAGATGCCGATCATGCGGGGTGTCAAGACACTAGACGTAGTATATCAGGAAGTGCTTAATTCTTAGGTGACAAACTTGTTAGCTGGTCATCCAAGAAGCAAAACAGCACTTCCATCTCGAGTAGAAAGGCCGAATATATTGCCTTATCTGGGTGTTGTGCTTAAATCCTATAGATACGTTCATAGCTAACAGATTATGGCTTTCAATTCAATAAGGTTCCTTTGTACTGCGACAACAAGAGTGGGATTGTTTTATGCTGCAACAATGTTCAACACTCTAGAGCCAAGCACATTGATGTTCGTTACCATTTCATAAAGGAGCAAGTGGAGAATGGAATCATAGAGCTATACTTTGTTCGGACTGGATACCAACAGGCTGACATCTTCACTAAACATTTTCCATGAGAGAGATTTAATTTCTTGGTCGATAAGCTAGGTATGAGAAGCATGTCTCCAAATATGTTGAAACGTCTGGCAGAGGATTCGAACAAGTGATGGTGGTAACTATAACAACTTGTATTTTTCATCAATGTAATTATACATCTATTAAATTAGATGCACTGTAATATCCATCTATTATATATATACCACCTTTTTACATACTAACCATAATTGCCTCTATTAGTCAGCTTACTAGCTAAGTCACTAAGCAAGAATCCCGAACTTGCTGACAAGGTCCATTCGATAGACTATAAATAGGGACGCAACCCTTTGTTCATTCAAACCACTCCGTAATTCTCATTTCCTCATCTCTCAAAATGGAAGTTCTAAGCAGCCAAGAAGAATCAAGAGAAGTCCCAAGTGCAGAAGTGAATCCAAGAAACCAAGAAAAAGAAGCCCCAAGGTCATTTCTAGGCGTACGTAGCTCAAAACCCTCGTTCCACCCATTTTCAACCCGTAAGCTTTAATTCTCGTTCTGTAAGCTAATTTCAGTTTTGAATCCTTAAATTAGTTCCTAATGATCATATCTAAACTCTTGTTAAGAAGCTTGAGCTCAAAACCTACGCATTTTAAATTTCTAAACCAAACGTGCCTTAAAGAAACCCTAATTAATCGTTTTCTTAAATTCTATAAGCTAATCTCATAAGCTGTTGTTATAAGCTATTCCTATAACCCATTGGATTAATTTTTATAAACCAAACGACCCGTTTTGATTTTCTAACTAACGAATCCTTTTTCTAAACTTTTGTTACGTTAAAAGACCTTATTTTAGCTTATTCTAATAAGCTATAACTTGTAAATATCATTTGGAATCCTAAAATAAGCTTGCATGGCTTTTTGGACTTGTTTTGCAAATATTTCCATGCATAGGGGTATATATCGTAACTTTCTAAAATTTATAACTAAAGGGGTGAAATATTCATTATTCTAAGTTATAACCTTATTAAGGACATATTTTGCCAGTTTTTTAGTTAAAGGTTTAATTTATATATACTTTATATTTAAGAACTAAATTCGGTTAAAAATTTATAAACCAAGGGTATATATTGCCTTTTGCAAACTTAAATTATAAGATATAATATTTTTATAATAAATTATAAAAATATATTATTTAATATTATAAATTGGTTTTTATTTAACCCGACACATTATCGTTATTAATCATAAATCGTCGCTTATTTCGTTGTATATTTATTGTTATTTATCATCAACTAACTTTTGTAGGAAACTTAAAATCTTATAGTATCAACGTTTACTAAGGAATTTTTTTTTTTTTTTCAATTTATTTTTTTGGGGGGGGGAAGGGTTTCACTTGGTTTCGTTTTGTACGAGTTTGTTCGGGTTGAGCATATAATAGTGTACTGGCTCCTCTAACGATACTACATGGCCTATGGATTATGATTGCCAGAACAGCTTGTTACAATATTTCAATAATTTAATAAATTCAAAGATGTATGTTAAACTTTATGAAGTTTTGAAACATAAACTATCACGCTAAGACTTGACATATCACCCCAGGTTGCATGACAAATCCGTTACTTTCACTTGATATACTTTTTCCATCAATCATATTTCCATGTACTGTTAAGGTTAGTTCATAGCCTCACTTTTAAATCTTCTATTTCATAAACCCGTGAGGGGGATACATGCTAAATATACCTTGTTTTCTAGTGTTTTCTAAATGTATGCTATTCTAATATATTTTTGCATATGTTGTATAAGTCCTCTTTATGCCAAAAGACGTTTCACCTTCATTGGGGGGACCCCATTAATCACTGCGATAGTGAACGCGAATATTCTGAATGGTCCTATGGGATTGATGAATCTGGTTTGTGTTTGACCGGATAGGTACCAAAACGCTCTAATTTGAAACTTATGGTTTTGGGCCTATTACCTACACGGGAGCCATTATTCTTTTTATATATCATTATTGATATATACACTAGTTAGTTTGATTGCCATGAGCTTAGACGCAATAATACTGTTTTCTATAATAATTATACTCATTGCAATTATTACACTTATGGCTGTATAACAACGTAACCCACTCTTATAATGACTTGTATTCACACTATTTATTATAAACATAAACCTATGAATTTCACTCAACTATTGTGTTGACCTTTTTAGCATGTTTATCTCAGGTAATTGAGCAACTTATGGCACGGAGTGGCACGGACTTGAAGATGGCTAAACTGTTATCATTCAAACTTTATGTTTTCATGTAGATTTTGGGACCTCTGTTTGTAAAAACTCTGATGAAATAATGAATGATAACTTATCTTTTAAAAACGTCTCTTTTGAGTCGTTTTCTATGATTATGACTGTTGTAGTACGAAATAATACCCCAGATTAGCTTCCGCTACTATATGTCAAAAATAGGGGTGTTATAGATTGGTATCAAGAGCCACAGTTATAGAGAACAAGGTTGAAACCTTAATAGTATGTAAAGTACATAACTATTATACTATTATATAAATAACTTATGTTATTTACCACTAGGTTGTTAACAGAGCGATGTCTTCTCCCAGCCACCCTACTTCTAATATTGAGGATGTGTTTTCCTCTAACTTTCCTGACTATATTTCGGCTTCCCCGGACTATGTCCCAGCTTCACCGGGAAAAACTTATTCTAGCTCTTCAAATAACTCATTTGGTTTAGTTCCAATAGCTTCACCAACTCTTTCACTTTTTCATGATGACCCTTATATGAAGGTCATGCATGCATACTATGCTAAAGAATTACCTATTCCACCACCAACTATTATGCCTCCATCTTCAATGCTATCTCCAATGTTTAATCCTCAAGAATTCTTTCTTCCTGAGGAATTATTGCCACTTAAGAAACGAGGTCATGACCGATCATCCTCCTCTACTTCTGCCCTACCTCAAGCATTTGAGATAGGAGAAAGCTCTCGTAAGACAAGTCTGGAATGTCACGAGGAGCAAATTGAGGAAATTTTGAATCACCTAGATGAACTCTCTCTTGACCGCATATAGCACATAAAAGACAAAATAGAAGGTCTCGGAAATGGTTGGGTGATCATACAACAAGATTTTGACAATCTATAAGCTGAACTCTAAGAGTCTCGTACTCAAATTGCTAAACTTTAAAGAAAGCAAATGGGAAATAACAACAATATTGCTCTGGCTTACTTCAGGATTGCTAATCTAGAACAAATTATCGAGGAGATCCAGGTTCGTCACCAAGCCAATAAAGAAAGTCTTCTGGATGCAATCTATGAACACAAGAACATCTAAGAAGGACCATCGGACTACTAGACTAGATACTAGTTATAGCTTTTGTTAGAACCTAGCCACGGGATGTGTGGTATAAATAACAACACTTGTTAAATGTTAATTATGTACAGTACAAAGGCAAGTGGTTCATGATATAATATAATGGTGATCCCATTTCATATTCATTCTATGTCCTATATTTCATCTCCGTCTTCATCATTATGAATCTTACCATAACCCCTAGAAAAGAAACTAATAAGTTAGATACTTGTTAGAATTCATATCAAATAAGTATCTATGATATCACTATTATGACAATGTTTATTTTTTAACCTTACGTATTTTAAGGAAAGAATTGTGATATCATTCTAATTACATGTTGTCTTACGTTGATAGAATGCCTCCCAAAAAGACATCAACATCTGAAGCACCAGCCATGACTCAAGCTGCCATCAGGAAACTAGTTGCTGACAGTGTTACTGTAGCTCTGGAAGCACAAGCTGCAATAATGGCAAATGCTGACAATACCAATAGGAACACCAAAGAAAGAGAAGCTCATGCAGCAAGAAAGTGTAGCTACAAAGAGTTCAAAAGCTGCCAACCTATCAATTTCAAAGGTTCAGAAGGAGCTGTTGGACTTATCCGCTGGTTTGAGTGAACTGAATTAGTGTTTTCCCATAGCAACTGTATCAAAGACTGCAAGGTAAAGTTTGCTACTGGTACTTTAACTGAAGAAACTCTATCCTGGTGGAATTCTTTTGCCCAACCTATTGGGATAGAAGAAGCTTACATAATTATCTGGGTTGAATTCAAGAAGCTGTTGATAAAGAAGTATTGTCCCCGAACTAAGGTCCAGAAGATGGAAGATGAATTTTACCATCTGACTGTGAAGGGAAATGATCTCAAGACATATATGAGAAGATTCCAGGAATTGGCAACCTTATGTCCCATTATGGTGCCAGATTCTAAAAAAATGATGGAATTTTTCATTGGTGGATTGCCTCAAAGTATTAAAGGGAATGTTACCACCTTTAAACCTCAAACTCTAAAGGAAGCCATTAACATAGCCCAGAGGCTAATGGATCAGGTAACAAAGCATACTATGGTGTAAGTATCAAGTGATCACAAACAAAAGTTCAACGACAGAAGAACTTTTAGCAACAACAACAACTACCGTAACACCAACACCAACAACCGCTACAATAATCACCAACCACAACAGAATAGAAGACAGGAAACTTTCAGGTCTTATGCTGTCACTCCAACTGAAAACAATGGGTATATTAGAAACCGTCCCTTGTGTAAGAAATGCACTCTGCATCACACAGGACCTTGCACTATTAAGTGTAATACTTGCAACAAGGTGGGCCATCTGATCAAGAACTACAAAAACAAAGGGCCAGCCACTAGAAGTAATTTGCTACTAGTGATAGTTACTTGTCATGCCTATGGAGAGAAAGGGCATTAAGCAAATCAGCGCTAAAAGACCACCAACAACAATGCCTAGGGAAGAGCCTACATGTTGAGGGATAGGAATGCTCACCAAGACCCAAACATAGTCACGGGTATGTTCCTTCTAAACCAACATCTAGCTAGAGTATTATTTAATTCTGGAGCCGATAAAAGCTTCGTATCCATATCTCTTTCCTCTATGCTAAATATTCCACCCATTACAATAGATACCTTTTACAATATTGAAATGGCTGACGGAAACCTAGTAAGCACAAACACCATTATTCAGGGTGCAACTCTGACTTTGTTAAACCAACCATTCGAAATTGATCTTATGTCGATCAAACTTGGTAGTTTCAACGTCGTCATTGGTATGGATTGGTTATCTAAGTATCATGCTAGAATTATTTATGATGAGAAAGTCATCGACATCCTAATCAATGGTGAAACTTTGATCATCCGAGGTGACCAAAGTAAAACCTGACTAAGTCTCATATCCTATATAAAAACCAAAAGATATATATCCCGAGGTTGTCAAGTTTTTGTAATCCAAGTAATGGAAAAGAAGTCAGACGAAAAAAGACTAGAAGATATCCTAGTAGTAAGAGAATACCCATTAGTTTTTCCTAAAGATCTACCTGGCCTTCCTCTCGTTCGCCAATTAGAATTCCAAATCGATCTAATTCTAGGAGCGGCACCTATTGCCCGAGCACCTTATAGATTAGCTCCTTCAGAAATGCAGGAACTATCCTACCAACTTTAAGAGTTAGCAAACCAAGGTTTTATCCGACCAAGTACTTCACCCTGAGCTCCTCTCTTATTTGTCAAAAAGAAAGATGGATCTTTCAGAATGTGTATTGATTACCGAGAGTTAGATAAACTTACCGTAAAGAATCATTACCTATTACCCAGGATTGATGACTTATTTGACCGACTTCAAGGTTAGAGTGTCTACTCGAAGATTGACTTAAGATCAAGCTATCATCAACTAAGAGTCAGGGATGAAGATATTCCCAAGACTGCTTTCAGAACAAGATACGAACACTATGAATTTCAAGTAATGCCATTTGGTTTAACTAACGCGCCTGCTGTATTCATGGATCTCATGAATCGTGTGTGTAAACCATACTTGGATAAATTTGTGATAGTGTTCATCGATGATATTCTCATCTACTCTCGTAACAAAGAAGAGCACGCAAATCATTTGAGAATAATCCTAGAATTACTCAAGAAAGAGAAGTTGTATGCCAAGTTCTCCAAGTGTGATTTCTGGATTCGTATCGTGCAATTTCTTGGACACTTAATTGATAATCAAGGACTTCATGTTGACCCCGCCAAGATTAAAGCAGTTAAGAATTGGACATCTCCTACTACACCTATAAAAATACGTTAATTCTTAGGACTTGCTGGTTATTATCGGAGATTTATCAAAGATTTCTCGAAGATTGCAAAGTCTTTGACTGAATTAACCTAGAAAAACAAGAAGTATATCTGGGGCGAAGACCAAGAGATAGCTTTTCAACTGCTTAAACAGAAGCTATGTGAAGCTCCAATCTTAGCATTACCAGAAGGAAATGATGATTTTGTTGTTTACTGTGATGCATCCCATCAAGGTCTGGGAGCGGTGTTAATGCAAAGAGAGAAGGTTATTGCATATGCATCCTGACAACTTAAGCCTAATGAAGAAAACTATACCACTCATGATCTTGAATTAGGAGCAGTAGTGTTCGCTCTTAAAATTTGGAGACACTATTTGTATGGCACCAAATGTACTGTGTTCACTGATCATAAAAGTCTTCAGCATATCCTTGATCAGAAAGAGTTGAACATGAGACAACGCCGTTGGCTAGAATTGCTTGCAGATTACGATTGTGAAATTCGCTACCATCTTGGAAAGGCAAATTTTGTAGCAGATGTATTAAGCCAGAAGGAACAAATAAAACCACTCTGAGTTAGATCATTAGTTATGACCATTCATCCAAACTTACCCTCACAAATTCTCAAAGCTCAAACTGAAGCACTCAAAGAAGAAAACATCAAGGCTGAAAACTTACGAGGAATGGACAAATCATTTGAAATACGTCCTGATGGAACCCGATGTATCAAGAATCGAAGTTGGTTACCACTCTTTGGTAATCTAAGAGACTTGATCATGCATGAGTCCTATAAATCAAAGTATTCCATTCACCCAGGTTCTGACAAGATGTATTAGGATCTAAAGAAACTCTATTGGTGGCCTAATATGAAGGCAATCATTGTTGAGTATGTTGGCAAATGTTTAACATGCTCTAAAGTTAAAGAAGAATGTTAGAAACCATCCGGCTTACTGGTATAACCGGAGATTCCTATGTGGAAGCGGGAGAGAATAACAATTGATTTCATCATAAAACTACCCAAAACTTCAAACGAACATGACACAATCTGGGTCATTGTCGATCGCCTCACTAAATCCACACATTTCATCCCTACCCAAGAGACAGATAGTATGGAAACCCTTACAAGATTGCACATAAAGAAAATAGTCTCTCGGCATGGAGTGCCAATATCTATCATCTCGGATCGTAACAATCATTTCACATCTAGATTCTGGCATCATTACAAAGTGATTTAGGTACTCAATTAGACATGAGTACGGCATATCATCCTAAAACCAATAGACAAAGTGAAAGAACCATCCAAACACTCAAAGACATGCTTCAAGCCTGTGTTATAGATTTTGGAAAAGGATGGGAAAAACACTTACCATTAGTAGAATTTTCTTACAATAACAGTTACCATGCCAGTATTAAGGCAGCACCATTTGAAGCACTTTATGGTCGAAAGTGCAGATCACTTGTTTGTTGGGCCGAAGTTGGAGATGTTCAACTTACGAGACCAGAAATAATCCATGAAACCACTAAAAAGATAGTGCAAATTCGACAACGCTTGCAAGCTGCAAGAGATCGATAGAGAAGTTACGCCAATGTAAGGCGAAAGCCAATAGAAATTCAAGTTGGAGATCGTGTTATGTTAAAAGTGTCACCTTGTAAAGGTATCATCTGA
>BQNB010017490.1:0-64676 GCA_026074375.1 Tanacetum coccineum
TCAAACGGTCAAATGTCAAGTCGAACA
Source organism: Tanacetum coccineum (assembly GCA_026074375.1). Lineage (NCBI taxonomy): Eukaryota > Viridiplantae > Streptophyta > Magnoliopsida > Asterales > Asteraceae > Tanacetum > Tanacetum coccineum. The sequence continues at coordinate 28 of BQNB010017490.1, forward strand.
TGAAAATAAAGGGTAAAATGGTTATTTAAAGTTCTGAAAAATGGCGGTTGTCACACTTAATTTGATGATATATCATTTTGATCATGGAAGACCTCCCGGTATTATCACTTTTGATATTGTTTATCTCAAGTGGGGGGATATGTTATATGTTATATACAGGAGTATTGTATAAAAAAGAGAAAAGGTGGTGCAATTATAAGCCACCTAGTGATATAAACTCCTAATGTTAGTTACGTGTTATAAAACCAACTAAGTAAAAAGGTGGTGCAACTATAAGCCACCTAGTGATTTTAGGGATGGTGCAACTATAAGCCATCCGAAGTATAAAGGTGGTGCAACTATAAGCCACCTAGTGAAGAATAGGTTATCATGCTCCGCAAGATCTCATCATTAGCTAAACCATTATGATGATATGATCAGATTTTGGCACTTGAAGGCTTGGACTATGGATGGACAGTAGCTGGTTATGAATACCTTAGATTATATAGGACTATTTTTTTTTATCTTAACACTAATTAAAAGTGTATCCCATGTCTATCCTAACCATTTATATCTCCTAATAAACCTACGTTATGTCACCCATGTTGCCTTTAAGAATTGTTTAGACCCTAACTTTAACTGGTGCAGATTTGTGTACTTTCTAAGCTTATGATAGAATACATGCTATTATTGTGCAAATGAACTATCACCTCGAAAATGAACACTTAGACTAGTTGAGAGTTGAGTGAATATTGATCTTTTATTTGATATAAAATATATATAAATAATATATTAAAATACCAAATTAGTAATAATATAGAGAGTTTCCCGTTTGATATAAAAATTGCTTAAGGACAAACAATATTTTATCTCCGGATGTCGTATCCCGACGAGAGAAGAATTTGAAATTCACAAAAGCGTCTTGTTTGATGCTTGAATATCGAATATTTTTGTTTTTTGTTTTAAACTAAAAATTTAATAAAAATAAACTATTTAAAAACTAGATAGCAAATAGCGAGCAATTAAACGGAGAACGATATATTATAAAGATATGCTTGCTAAGTTTATTGAATAGATCTTAAGTGTGATTAACATACAATTAAGTCCTTATTGCTGAACCAATATCTTTTCTACAAATTATCTTCTCACAACGTTGGCTTATATTGAAAACAGCTCTTATTAAGATATCGATTACTAAATTATTACCTAATTATTCTTACGCCTTTTGCCCGCTCGAATAACCAAAACAATCATTTAAGTAATATAAAAATCACTAATAAATATTTTCTCCTCTTTATTAATTACACTTAATTCTTTAAACAATTTAACACTTAACAAGCATATATAAAAATCTTCTCACTACACAAATTAATAAAACTAACACTAATCAACAAAACAAACATTTTTAAACTAAAGAATAAGCTACAACTACTAATAAGAGAAAAGGAAAAGAAAGAAAAACCCGATTGAAGAAAATGGAGACGAATTTAAATCAACCCGATTTATACAACTTAATTAAATACTAAAGATTAAAACTTTATTAGTTTTTTTGGACTACTTAGTTAATAAAAGCTACAAACTTTATATACTCAATAGCCTTAAAAACTAAAAAGCTTTATACTTTAATAGTAAAATAAGCTTATAAGACCCATAAGCTCCTCGCCCTACAGTGTTGGATTAGGATTTCATCAACATTAAAACAAACATGGATTAAGTTGAACAATATATAATAAGCTATTAATTTAATCTAAAGGACAATAAGTAATAAAATGAAAACTTTAGATCCAATCCTTCCCGAAAAGAAGGTGTTCAACCAAGTGAATCGGATAGGGTATAATAAGGATTTAGATCTAAGAAAATTAAGCTAGAATTAAAAAATAAGCAATAATACTTTATGCTAGAATTAAGCTAAAAAGACAAGATCTATTATTTTTTATATCTAATCACCAAACTAAGGGTTCAATCAAGTGAACAAGTGACGGGTATATTTTAAGGATTAGATCTAATAACATAAGCTAGATAATAAGCAAATCGAAACAAGCTCACTCGAAAAAAAAATCTAAATCAAAAACAATAAAGCTAGTCTAATAAGCAAATTAAAGAAGCTTACTTCGGAATATAAGCTAAGAGATCGGAATCCAAAATAAGCTATAAGCCAAAAGCTTATTGGAAATAAGCTAAAAAGAAGAAGAGAATGAGATGAGAAAATAAGCTATTAAAAAATAAGCTAAAAATAACACCAACCTTTACCAAAAAGCATCTTCATTAAACTATAATAAGCCATTACAATAAGTTGAGAATAAGCTAAAAAGAATTTCAATAAGCTAGACTAAAAAGCTAATCTATACTACTCCTACTCCTAAAATTATACTACTCTACTATGTGAATAATAAAGAAAAAAATGAAAGATCCCCCTCTGCTTTGCTTGTGGTCTTCATTATATAGCAAAAGGTATGGAGGGGTATCACGTCCATTCACTGTACAGCCAATAAGAGTTCCAAGATTATAAGGGCATTTATGTCTTAAGTCCTCACCGCCTTAATATAAATGCCAATGATTGGCCATGTATTGCGTTCCTCGTACGCAATATGAATTTTAGCAGGGAATATTAGGCATGATCCATCAATGAATAAATGCCACGTGGCATTGGTGACGTGTTCATGTGAAAAGAACGAATATCCAAACCATTTATAAATTTGTTGCCTGATTTTTATCTTTGAAATGGATCAATAAGAGGCGCACGTGGCGGTCCAGGATTGGCCAAGAAAAGTTAGTGCTTGAGATTGGTTCTGGCTACTTGCTTATGTGAATTATTTTTGGCGAGTGGCATTCAAACGCCAAGAGTACACAACAATTTTTTTTTGATAACTTCAACTTATGTCTTGGGCTTGGACAACTATTGGGCCGAGAATGACTTCAATCTTGAGCCTTTGAATTGAAGACTTGGGCTGGACTTGCTAGTTGTTACTCTTGAGTCTTAGATAAGTATGGGTCGGTTCGACCTATATAAATGGCGTCAGGCCGGCCCAATAAAAGATGAAAGCACCATTGGACTCGTAATTTCGCGCTTATTCCATTGGAGTGCTCGGAGAATTTTTATGACTTCGTCTTGATCCTCGATAAACGTAAAAACGTCGTCGTAAGTCACTTGAAAATTACCGTTTTTGCTTTGTTTTCAATCCTTTGTACCTGTAAAACATAAAAACACAATAGAAACATATTTGCAACATATTTATCCATATTTTAGTGTTTTAGTCCCGTTGTGTTTTAGCACACATCAAATTCTCCCACACTAAGCCATTGCTGGTCCCATACGCAATGTAAATAAAACACGCCTGGAAATAAATAATTAATCCCTTTTACTTATGACCCCTCACAATCAAATAAGAACAGAAAAGATCCATTAAGAAGGTTCAAAAATCATTTATTTCAAAAGCGCCTCCGTTTTAACCACTTATTCAATAAAAGATAAAAACTAAGATAAGAATTAAATAACATTTTTTAAAAGGCTTTAAGAACGGAAGTTCGTCATCCTTGATTTTCACAATCTCCAAACTAAGCTTAAACGAAATCACAGCCAAATATAAGATAAGATGCTTAACACTACTCATAAATGCTAATTGTGTAAGTATAACTTAACTTTTCGCTCCCATTATTCCTAAATTCTTCTAAAGATTTTATTATTATTATTATTGGTGACAAATAAATTATGCCCTTATTATTATAAAGTAAACCCAGTTTAGACCACAGTTAGTTTGAAATCATTACCAAAGGACGACGATATAGTGAGAATTAAGGTCACATTAATAATTTCTAATTTCGCATGAGTTAGGGTTTATCCTTTTTATTTCATCCCAAAAAAATCAACTAATACGAGTCCAAGATGGAGCTTTATTTAGATAACACGGATACGTTAAATTGGGCTTTATTAATATTTATTATTATTGCAACATTATTAAATCATCTGTCCTTTAAACAACTGATCAAATCCGGGCCATTCCTAACCGACAAGAGCCAGTAATCTTATTTCGACCTCGGTAATTTCCTCGACCTTTTTGAAGGCTGCAACATCGGTTGTGAGCCGGCAAGATGCAGCAAACTTTTATCAGTCTCGGATTATTACTATGTGCCTTATTTAGAAGACTGCCACATCGGTTGTGAGCCGGCAAGAGGTAGTGGTCTTATTTCGGCTTCGGTTTATTACATTATTATAATTATTAGCCAAATTTCAAGTCCTGTGGTCTTTTAACAACCTATGACAAACGGCAGGAACCGTCAAATACGGTAGTTAGTTCCCACAACATGACAACTCGATGTGTACCTATTATTTCACAGAAGGAATCTCTACGAAGTGATTTAAACTAAGAATCGCAAAAACCTAAGTAACTTTATTTATTCAACAATTTTATACGTTTTATTAAGTTGGTGTGAGCAAAAAGCCACAATTAACCTCCTGGATGAAGCTTAAAGATATCCAAAACTAATCAATGCTTAGCATCAAACTTATAGTCAAGCTCTATTACTTTTCATTCTTTGCAAAAATTTTAAAATTTAGCAAAATGCTTGTAGTCTCGAAAGCTAAGGGAGAATACTTGAGTTTAAAATTGGTCAAGGTCAAAAGCTACTAGTTCTTACGGCCTACTTATTTCTACAATTGTTTTATTTTTTTCTATTTTATCATCATTTTTTCTATAGGGGCAAATCAATAGCAAAATAAGGTCAAACAGGGTTGCCAAGGGAACACAGCAGCACATTGTATGATCATATTTTGATTAAAAATACCCCCTCCCCCATACTTAAATGGTTCATTGGCCTCAATGTTTAAAAATATAGGGTTTTACCCCCACAACTTACGAATTGAAAAGACAAATGCAAAAAATTAGCAAGTGTGAAAGGGGAAACATAAAATATCCTATATTTATTTATTATATATGATATTATATATATATATATATATATATATTAAAGATCAAGGGATTGAGGATTCCAAAATAAGCAGAAGAACGGAAGATTCCGATGGAGTGAGGATTGAAAAAAGCAACGGGTCTTCATGATCTTAATGAATCCTGCAAAAACAATACCACAAAACCCAAAGAATGAAGACGCCCCCCACACTTGGGCTAGAAAATCAACAAACTTATGTATTAAGAAAATCTGAAGAAGAAAAAGACACGGGTTGCCTCCGAGAGTAAGCGCTTGTTTTGTGCGAGTCACTTGCTTGACTCTCCCTATATCATAGTGATATTGGAGACGATACATGTTGGAAGAGTAAATTCCATCGGACTTTATCAAGGAGGTTTAGATAAACATTGAAGCATATAAAAGTTCCACTCTGATGAGATGCCACCGGATCTAGAGAAGAAAATTGAAAATCGGAGATGCTGGGGGTCAAAAATAGTATCTTCACTCCCGGAGGAGAGAAGAAAAGGAGATTCCACCGGATAGGTAAAATAAGAAAGAAAAATTCCGATAACATATGTGAAGGAAAGATAATGGCGATCCTCAAAGGGTAAATTCACATATGTTGGAGAAATTTTTTTCTCATAAATCCCGGGGTCGAAAATTTTGACAATACTTTTCAAATCATCTTTATCAGGTTCATCCTTTAAGCTTCTCGGGTCATGATCTAAAAATACCCCGGGAGGGAGATTAGGGATAGTGTCGTTTATAAGCAAACTTTCAAGATAGATTATGTCTCCCTCCGAATCATGATAACCATTCTTAATATCCGTAGAAATATCCATATCTAGAAAATCATCGATTTCATTAATTTTGCCTCCTGGGTCGAAACACTTATCCTCATTAGCATCGAAAAGAGGTGTGACTAACAAAGCCGGCTCATCAAGGTTAGAAACATAAGAGTCCTTACTATCGATGTTCTCTAACACCTCATTAAAAAGAGGATTTACGTCACTAGAGATATATTCATCATCGAATTCGAAAAGAGGGTTCGAGTAAATTTTAACATTATCTTCCTGAACGTCCTCATCAGATAGTGACTCGTCATCACTAAAGGTAAAATCGTCATTTGAATCGAAAAGAGGGTTAGAGAAAGTCACGGATTTTTCCTCATAATTGTTAATGGGAGAGAAATCATCACACGAAGGTAAATCATAATCACTATTACTCCCGAATGTATCCTCGGACTCACTTGGGATTGGGACAATGTCCTCAACACTAGACTTTATGAATTCGTCCAATTCCTTTCCAGGAATAGTGCTAAGATGCTCATTCCCCATGATGAGAGAGTACTCGGGCTCCAAAGTCGGTAAAACTGGTGTGATTGCAATAGGCGAAGGTATTTGAGAAACAATTTCATTTAAAGGAATAGTACTCTCCTCGTATTCATCGTCATCATAAAAAGAATTGAAATGTCGCGAAGGCTCGGGAGTATGATTACTAATATTAGCCGCCTGCTCTCGTAACATTTTACCAAGGAATTGTATAAGTTTATTCCTTGACTCAATCATTTTATCTTATCTATCGTGCACATCATTCATCCCCTGCTGATTAAGGTCTTCTTGATGATTTATGGAATACTGCGGGGGTTGGTCAAAACTGGAATAGCTAGAATTATAGCAAAGATTAGGATCATAATAATTTTGATTCATCGGTTGACACTGATAACTCTCATGAGGATCCTCGCAATTTTCACAACAATTGTTGAAAATTAGGTAAATTTTGTGGAAAAGTATCATCAAAGTTTTGATTGTAGCAAGGTTCCGTCTCATAGAATATCAATTGTTGATATTGAAAAGTCTCATGAGGACCCCCACAGCGAGTACAACAAAGATATTGTTGTGGAAAACTTGTTGAATTTTGTGGATAATAATTATCACCATAGTTTTGATTGTAGCTCGGTTCCTGCTCATAGACAAACAGGAATTGTGGTGGACAATCATAACCATGGTGAGAATCATTTCCACATAACTCGCACGACTTTGATCCGTACTGAGGTTGTGGAGGGTGGGTAAAAACGTTTGGAGAATCATTGAAAGAATTTGGATTAGGAGCATCAATGGATGAATTTTCTTCATTTGAAGCGCAAAACAAACAAAATCCATCATCAAGCTTGTATCCACACTACTTGCAAGTACACCGTTGATAACGTTCACCTTTTTATAACGGATCTTTACAATGAAAACAATGCCATTAGTCGGACGAAGATATTTAGGGTTGTGAAGGTGGGTTAGAAATATCAGGAGTTTGATTATAAGAATTTAGATTAGAGTCATAGACGGGCTCATCTCCGAAACTCACATTGGTACAACGCCAACAATGTTCACCGTTAAACGGTCCTCCACACCACGAGCATCTTGAAAACCAAGATATGTCGAAGAATTATCGGATAAGAAGGTAAAGAGAATAAGAATTAAACGGATAAGAGGATAAAGGAAAATATTGTTAGATTTTTATTTTTATTTAAAGAAAATAAAATAAAAATATTTTTGGTATTTTAAAATTTTAATGAAAGAAAATAAAATAAGATAGAAAAAGGAAAATATTTTTGGTTTTTATATATTTTTTTTATAAGTACGAAAATAAACTTTCAAGGCGAAAGGATCTCCAATGCACTAACTACAAACACTTCGCCTAAATCGTACACCTCTTCCCCGCAACGGCACCAAAAACTGATTCGATATAATATATATAAAATATAATAATATAGAGAGTATCCCGTTTGATATAAAAGTTGCTTGAGGACAAACAATATCTATCTCCCGGATGTCGTATCTCGACGAGAGCTGAATTTGAAATTACAATGCGTTTTGTTTGATGCTTGAATATCGAATATTTTTGTTTTGGTTCTAACTAAAATTTAATAAATTAAACTATTTAAAAACTAGATAGCAAATAGCGAGTAATTAAACGAAGAACGATATATTATAAAAGATATGCTTGCTAAGTGTATTGACTAGATCCTTAAGTGTGAATTAAACATACAATTAAGTCCTTATTGATGACTAATAATCTTTCTAACAAATTATCTTCTCACATCGTTGGCTTATATTGAAAAACAATCTCTTATTAAGATATCGATACTAAAATTATTTACCTAATTATTCTTACGGCTTTTGCCCGCTCGAATAACCAAAATAATAATTTAAGTAATATAAAAATCACTAATCAATATTTTCTCCTCTTTATTAATTACACTTAATTCTCTAAACAATTTAACACTTAACAAGTATATATAAAAATCTTTACTCACTACACTTATATAAAAACTTCACTAATCAACAAAGCAAACATTTTTAAACTAAAGAATAAGCTACAACTACTAATAAGAGAAAAGGAAAAGAAAAAAAAACCCGATTAAAGAAAATGGAGACGAATTTAAACCACCAGATCTTTATAAACTTAATTAAATACTAAAGATTAAAACTTAATTAGTTTTTATGAACTACTTACGTTAATAAAGCTACAAAACTTTATATACTAAATATAGCCTTAAATAACTAAAAGCTTTAAACTTTAATAGTAAAATAAAGCTTATAAGACCCTAAGCTCCTCGCCTAAGTGTGGATAGATTTATCACATTAAAACAAACAAGGATTAAGTGAAAATATTAATTAATAAGTACTAATTAATCTAAAGGTCCAATACGCTAATAAAAATGAAACTTTAGATCCAAATCTCCCGAAACTAAGGTGTTCAACCAAGTAAACTCGGATCGGGTATAATTAAGGATTTAGATCTAAGAAAAATAAGTTAGAATTAAAAAAAGTAATAAACTTTATGCTAGAAAATAAGCTAAAAAGACAAGATCTATTATTTTAGATCTATTCCACCGAAACTAAGGTTGTTCAATCAACGTGAACAGAGAAGGGTATATTAAGGGTTAGATTAAAAACAATAAGCTAATAAAATAAGCAATCGAAAATAAGCTCACTCGAAAAGCTCTAAATCAAAAACAATAACTAGTCTAAATAAGCTATTAAAGAAGCTTATTAGAATATAAGCTTAAGAGATCGGATCCAAAAATAAGCTATAAGCAAAAGCTTATTTGAAAATAAGCTAAAAAGAAAGAAGATAAGAGATGAGAAAATAAGCATAAAAAAATAAGCTAAAAATAACACCAACTTTTACCAAAAAACATCTTCATTAAACTATAATAAGCCATTACAATAAGTTGAGAATAAGCTAAAAAGCTTATACAATAAGCTAGACTAAAAAGCTAATCTATACTACTCTTGCTCCTAAAATTATACTACTCTACTATGTGAATAATAAAGAAAAAAAATGAAAGATCCCCCTCTACTTTGCTTGTAGTCTTCATTATATAGCAAAAGTACGGGTATATTTAAGGATTAGATCTAAAAATAATAAGCTAAAAAAATAAGCAATCTAAAATAAGCTAAAATAAGCTCACTCGAAAAGCTCTAAATAAAAAACAATATAAAATAAGCTAGTCTAAATAAGCTATTAAATAAGCTTATTAGAATATAAGCTTAAAAGATCGGATCAAAAAATAAGCTATAAGCAAAAGCTTATTTGGAAATAAGCTAAAAAGAAAGAAGAGAAGAGATGAGAAAATAAAAAAAATAAGCTAAAAATAACACCAACCTTTATCAAAAAGCATCTTCATTAAACTATAATAAGCCATTACAATAAGTTGAGAATAAGCTAAAAAGCTTTTACAATAAGCTAGACTAAAAAGCTAATCTATACTACTCCTACTCCTAAAATTATACTACTCTACTATGTGAATAATAAAGAAAAAAAATAAAAGATCCCCCTCTGCTATTGATTCATATTAAAATAACTCCTTTACTATATATAAATATATATATAATAAAAATAAATATATAATAATAAGAATAATCTCATAATATCAATAATTAAATATGAAAGAAAGTATTACAGAGGGCTTTTTAGAGGATATTTTCTTTTGACAAAAGCAAAACCCCTAAAAACCTTCCCGGGTCGTGTCCCGACGAGGTGCAAATTTAAAAATCGAGGTAACGTTTGTTAAACAATGCTTGAATATCACAAATTTGATTAGGTTTTCTATTTCTATAACTAAAATGCTAAAACAAGTAAAGGCATGCTAAAAACGAAAGCAGTCAACAAAAAAACACAAAAAACGCTAAGAGTATCTAAAACGCAGTTCTTTTAAAAACATAATTCTACAAATTTAACCGTACCAACGCAAATTTATATTTTAGCAATCCTAAATGATAAAAGAAAATTTAAAAAAAAAGAATTATATTTTTTTGACTTTTATTTTATTTATTATGAATTAAAAACAGTTTTAATCTAAATTAATTATTAAAAATATTAAACTAATTACGAAAAATCTAAAAAAAATCACGAAAAGTACTTTGAGGTGAGCTTATTCTAGGAAAAATAAATTGAACTTACCAGCTTATCTAAATAAGCTGGAAATAAGCCTAAAAGGGCTTATAGGCTAAATAGCTAAATAAATGATAAAAGGAAAAGTTAATTAGACTTATAACGAAAAAGTCCTAAGGGTGTGTGTTGAGGCTTTGGTATGAAAAGGGAGGTCACAGGTTCGAGTCCTGTGACACTGTTTTTGCAAATCTTTTTTTTTCAATTTTCTTTTTAAAAACTTAAAGAACGGACAAAAATGAGCAACTTTAATAGAAGGGACTATGTTTGAAACTTAATAATAAGCTGGAAATAAGCTAGAGAGAACTGACAGTTTGCTTCAAATAAGGTTAGCACTATGACTAATACTGCCTAGCATTTAAGGTCATATGCAATCTCAATTCCTAAATAAGCTAAGGCAGGGTAAGAGCTAGACCTAAGAGGCATAAAGGACTGAAAATGAGCAAAGTAAATAAGCTGAAATAATCTTAAAAACTAAAAAGACAGCAGACACAAATAAAGACTAAATGGACTTGACCACTATTTTAAGCTAAGAAAAAGGCCTTATAAGCATTCAACATAAGCTGAAAACTTAAAACAAATGAAGTTTATTAGGAACTAAAAATGGACTCAAATAAGCAAAAACATAAGCTAATAAGCTAAAGGTATAGGTTAGAAAAGTAAGCTGAACAGGGCGGTTGTGTTTGTTTTTTTGTATTTTTTCTATTTTCAATGACAAAGTGCAGCTAAGGTTCTAAGACTCAAAAACAACTTTGACACTATAAAAAGACTCAAAAACAGATTAAAGACCTTATCAAAATAGTATTTTAAACAAAACTAACTATGAAATTCAACCATTATTTATTGTAATCCCAGATCTTAAAAAAACTAATCTTTACACCTTTTAAACCACTTGACTAATTTTGACAATAGGACTCCAACAGGGCTAACAGGTAAAAAGCTAAGACAGAATTTACAATTGATGCAAATGGAATGAGTTTTGAGCACTAAAACCATTTTTCAAATAGACTTTTAAGGAGATTATCAAATAAGCAGTTTGAGAATGCTTAGGGACTAGCAGACTTGAACATGTAGGTAAAATAACTACAAACTTAACAAAATTGACTTCTAGCTTTTAAAAACTAACATTTAGGCTATTTCAAAGCTAATGAGAACTGATTTGAGGACCCAAGATATACTTTTTACCCTTTTGACCCGTTGATAACCTTGACCCAAACACCCCTTTAAATTCATAAAACAGATTTTTAAGCTAAAACAGAGACTTGCATCAAACTAAATCAAATAAGCATAATAAAGATAAAATAAGCATTTAAAAAACAAAATAAGCAAAAATTAAGCAATAAATAAGCAGATGCATAAAATGGACTTGAAAATGAAATTTAGAACTTACAAAGATCCTATAGCATCCCATGAAGCACTAATACCATGGCCATCCACAATTTACCATGCTCCATGATTTTTGAACACTTATGAGTAATTTTTGGTAAAATGAAACAGTAATACATTTATAACAAGTATTGGAAAAATCGTTATAGAAGTTTTAGAAAGTTTGCATAAGCTTATTAGAGCTTATAAAAGAGACTTGTAAACAATAATGAGCTTGAGAACATTAAAGAGCTTAAGAACATATTTTATAAAACTTGAACACTTAAATTTGCATTAATTTAAAAGAGGGTTACAAGACTTGAAAGTTAAAGACAATAAGTAAAAATAAGCTGGAATAAGTTTAAAACAAGGCTACCACTAATAGTCCTAAGTTACATTACATAGTTCTACTGCTAGTTGGTTTCTTCATCTTCTGTCTTCATTTTCTGTAAATAAGCAATTGTTGTGCTTCTTAGTGTTTTCTGTGTGGAGTCTTCCAAACCCGCTCATCTTGGCCTTCAATTATCTTGTTCTCTAAGCCTTTGTGATATAGCCATCCCAATTTTTGTCCTTTCCCGTTATGTTCTGATATGGGAGGAGTAGAGTGTGTGCCGCAAGCGTGCGATATGGATCCAGTGTGGATGGTGTGTGGGTGTATGAAGAAGTGAGTTTGTGGTGGTTGTGTAGTGGCATGAAAGGAAAGAGATATATGAATATGTGACGGGGTGGGGAGAATTGGTGGGAAAGTTTAAGCAGGGTTGTTTTTGGGGTGACGGGTGATTAATGTATGAGAGTGGATTTAGGGATTGCAATGTTAGTCCATGAGGTGGCTAACGATGCTGTAAGAGAGCAGGTAAGGTGACTAGCTATGTAATGAGAGTTAACAACCATTGATTGGGCTGTTAATGTGGGTGGTGGGTCTTTGTTTGGTTGTGGGGTTGGCGGTTAGGAATAGTGTTTAGACCTGTTATCATTAATAGACTTGTGACAATAAGCTTAATGGGCTGAACCCGGGGCCAATTAAATTTGGGTGCGGGTTAAGCCATTTAAGATTTTTTCGTTTTCGGCCTCGTCTTTGACTTTGACTTGGTTGACCTTTGTTGACTTTGATTTTTTCACCGTGCTTGGTTTTGTCCGTTTTGGCTTGATTTTTGTCCTTTAGTGAATATCCGTTACCTGCACAATCATAAATCACAAAACACACAAATACAATGCATTTTTGATGTATTTTGGTTATTTTAGCTCGTTTTTATAGGTAAAAGGTATGTGTAATTAAGCATATACCAGAATCCCCCATACTAAACTATTGTCGTGTCCTCACGCAATGCTATAAGTAAACACTTTAGAAGACCAAGACTCTCAATCCCCCTTGACTAATTACCTCAAAAAGTAGCCAAGTGTTCATCAAGGGGAATTAAAGAATCATTAGCTTTGAAAAGCCCCGTTATGACCATTTTTATAAATCTACACTTATTATTATACGTATTTTTGTATTTTTCCTTTTTTTTCTTTTTAGCAACTAACTAACATGTTTGGACTTTCGTTATTTTTATAAGTTTTAGGGTCACAGAACAAGAAGCACTTTAATCCTAAAATGCCCAAAAAGGATAAATTCATCGTTCCTGACTTTTCACCCGTCCCAAACTAAGCTTAAAAACGAAATCACCGTTACATACAAGCTAAGATGCTAACACTACTCATACTTGTACCTTGTGAAACTTTTCGCTCCCGACAATTATTATATCTTAGGTGAATGTGCTTATTTTGAATTTCAACCATAGATCAAACGTTTTGCAAAATTTCTATGCTTCACGTTCCACCCAAAAGTAATGAGTTTGAAGGCGAGATCATCCCATGTAGCGACTTTCGTCTCGGCACATCCCAACCTTGCGGCTAAGTGACCAGGCTTTTGACACCCCACAGAGACTAGTATCGGGACTCACGGACCTTCGGTTTCAAAACCCTTGGATTTCCCGTTTATACATAAAATCACAACTTAAAACGAAATAGTCTTAGTTCAAAAGCATATTTAAATTTAAGAAAAAGAGATTTTCCCTATATTTATTAAATCAAATATATTACACTTAATATAATTATACATCCTTTAAACTAAGGAAATCCTCGACCTTTTAGAAGGCTGCAACATCGGTTGTGAGCCGGCAAGATGCAGCAAACTTTTATCAGTCTCGGATAATTACTATGTGCCTTATTTAGAAGACTGCAACATCGGTTGTGAGCCGGCAAGATGCAGTAAACTTTTATTAGCCCACAGTTTTTATTATTATTATTACCTCATTTTTCATTTTTTTTAACACTTTATATTACCATGATATAGAGAAAATTTCTTTTTAGAAAATTTAAGTATAAATTTGAACTAAGACTAAAATTATTGATATCGACCATACTTCAAAAATCGTTGATATAAGTTTAATTTTCGAAGAGAGCACGTATTATTAGTCCGGTTAGAAGCTTATGGGAGAGAAAAGCCACAAACTACACTTATGAGCTCTTAAGATTTCCAACTAATCCTTGTTTAGCATCTAACTCATACTTAACTCTATCATTTTCCGTTCTTCGCAAAGATCCGCGAATGCTTAGTCTAAAAGTTAAGGAACAAGCTAGAGCTCAACACGCTCGATCGAGTCAAAATTTATTCTTATTCTACCCAGCAGGAAAGTCAAAATTGTGACAAAACACTTATTTTATTTTTGAAAATTTTTAAATTTTTTCATTTTTTTGGTATTTTGGTGGTAAAAATGGGATTACGTGAAAACAACGACTGCAGGCACAATCAAATCGATAGATCCCCCCCCCCCCCCCATACTAGAACTAAACATTGTCCTCAATGTTTTAAGAAGGGTCTCTACGTAAATCCTAAGCCGTTTATTAAGTATGCTTAAAGATAAACGTTAGTCGATAAGATTTGGATATTGGATTCCCAAAATGAAGCTGAGGATGTGAAGCTCGAGTGAACGAAGGACAAAACCACGAGCACGAGAGGCTTCAAAATCCAGGGCAATCCTGGACATACAACACAAAACACAAAGCACGAGAAAGGAAGAGGCGAGCCTCCTCACAACACACTTATTCATTACTACTATTATAATTATATTAGGATAAGCATGGGTTGCCACCCACGAAGCGCTTATTTTTGTTAACCGAGTCTTGAGCTTGACTCGATCCCCAATACTTGAGCTGGTCAAGGAGGATAAAAATGGAGAAACGGAACATCCAAGATAGGAATGTCCCCTCCAGAAATCATCATCGGACTTTTAGAAAAATCAGAAATGATCTTTAAAGGATTAAAGCCCCGATGAGATAAGAGATGAGAAGATTTTTCCTCATTAGAAGAGAGACTACCAGGATTGAAATTTTTTTCCTCATTTTCGAATGAAAATGGGAGCAAAGTGTCAAAAACTGTAGAAAGAGGATCACAGATGAATGAGATAGAAAATTCATGCGGTGATAGAAAACTCTTGGATTGGACTTCAATGAATATCCCTGGATTGAAAATCTTGTTTCTAGTTCCAGAAGGAAAAGAAACTACAAGATCGGGCTTGAGAGAATCATCAGAAGGAGCGAAGTCCGAATCCAGATAAAGGGTGGGATGGGTGGGCAACATATTAGGCATACAAGGTTCTCCCAAAATATCTTCTATAACAACGCTAGTCAACTCGCCCTGATCGGGCTCAGTCTCAAAGAGAAACGAATCATACTCGGGAAGAGAGTTATCAGCATGAGTAGTGGTACTGCCATTACTCGTCTTTTCCGTATGATCACTAAAAGTCTCGAATTCGGGTAAAGAATTATCCGAATAAGAGAGAGAAGTATCAGACTTCTTAAAGAAAGAGTCACTATCCTCAACGGGGATAGGAAAGGTGGAAGGAGACTTGACTACGCAATCAGGAGTAGGGTTGTCATTCAAAGATTCGATCTTAGCAATAAGAAGATAGATATACAATAATTTCTCACGAAGTATATCGTCCTTCACCTCTTCTAAGCTGGCGAGCTCAGAATCGGGAGGTGATGCCTCAACGTAATCGATGTCCTCAAAAGAATCGTCATCACTCAAAGTACAATCATCATTAAAATCAGAGAAAATCTCAACATGATCGTTTAAAACATCAAGAGGAGGAGAATTATCACAAAAAGGCACATCACACGTATCGTCAGAAATACCCTCGGACTCACTTGAGATTGGGACAAGGTCCTCAACACTAGACTTTATTACTTCGTCCGATTCCGTTTTCAGAATAGTGCTAAGATGCTCGTCCACCATACTTAGAGAGTTATCGGGTTCCACAATCGGTAAGACGGGTGTGATTGCAATAGTATACTCCTCGTCGTCATCATCATCATCATCATTATTGCAGAAGGCAGGAACGATTCAGTTTGTAGTATTAATAAAAATCTTTTCCAGCTCCACTCTTATATAATTGCACATCTTTAAGAAGTTTACGAAGCAATTCTTGTTTTCCTTTCTGGTTGATGTTGCTTTTCTTACAAGCATTGCCGTAATTTCAAAAATTTCTCCCAAGCTAGAAATAAAACCTTTGACGTTTCTCTAAAAGATATACGATTAAACTTCTTTAAAACGGTTTGTATATATTCCATTAGGTTTTCTCTAGCTTGCAACATTTTCACACTCATTTCTTGAGGAGGATGATGAATGACAGGATACTGTTGGGGTTGAAATTGGTTAAAACCAGAAGCATTAGAATTATCGAAATTTTGGTTCATCGGTTAACACTGAAAAGTCTCATGAGGTCCCCCGCAATTTTCACAACAAGTGTTCATAGAAGATCACTTGTTGACATTGCAAAAGTCACATGCTGGCCCCCACTAATGACGGGTAATACATAAATATATTGTTGTTTGAAAACCTTTGACAAAGTTGTGAAATTAAAATGTCTTCATTTGTAACACGGTTTCCGAATTAAAGATAAACGGAACTTGAGGTGGACAATCGTGACCATAATGAGCATCGTTCCCACAAAACTCATAAGAATACGTCGGGGGTTGTATAGGTGGGTTAGGAGAATCATCTACAAAATTAAGATTGGAATCATAAGTGAATGAATTTCATCTTCAGAATAACATGTCGGATGAAAACTTGGCAGAGTTTGTGGGAACTCATCAACATTTTGATTTAAGCATGGATCCGATTAGAGATAATCGAACTTCGGTGGACAATTATAGCCAAATGAGCATCGTTCCACAAGACTCACCAAGTACAATCGTTTACAAAAGAATAGCATCTAACGAAACACCACACCCGTAACAACAATGTGGTCAATATGTGGAGGACTTAGTGAACGAATTATTTACCGGGGTCCTGATTTGAAGACGAAACCTTGCGGTGCAATTAACAACGATTTAGTATTAGGTTCATTATGTGATGACTCTGGAAGTGTTTAGAAAGTCTTGGAAAATTTACATTACAAATCACAAATAGTAAACCAAACTTCCTTCATATTCTTTCGCAATAGAGCATATTGTCGACAATATAGACCACAATCGGTTTCCACACTTTGGAGATAATATGAGGGGGGGTCCCGTTGAGACGAGTCCGGGTGTTTTAAATAGGATCACGAACAAACTGTCTAACGAAAATCACCTTATGAACAACAACGTTCTTTATTATACAAAGCTTCACAAGACGAACATTCTTTAAAAAATCCACACATGATGATAGAATTAAAGAGGGATAAAGAATTAAACAAAATGGGGTTAAGAAGAATATTTTTAGATTTTATGTATCTTAAACAAGAAAATATTTTTGGGACCGATAATCGAACAAGTGTACGGTGGCTCTTTAGAAAACGCACAAAGAAGCGGGGGAGCGGGTAAGCGCGAAGCGTTTTATAAACCTTCTCCTTTCGGGTCGAAGATCATAGGATCAACGCCATCCTTTAAACCTCTCTTATAGTTTTGTAATACCTTAAAGTGTGACCCAAATCACAAGTGACTCGAACGGTTGTTCTACTGTGCTTTTGATATTCTTTTTGTATTTTTATTACTTAAAAACTCACATAACTGAAAAATAAATTTCACAATTGAAAAAAGATACATCAAGGGGAAGTGGTCTCAAACACTAATACTTCAACGAGAAACACTTAATCTTTCACAACCTCCCCGGAGCGGCGCCAGAAATTTTCCAGAAAGATTTCTTCACTAATATATATATATATATATATATATATATATATATATATATTAAATATAAATATATAATAATAAGAAATATCTCAAAAATATCAATAATAAGAATTTCGTAAGGCTTTTAAAAGGATAATTACTTTTGACCAAAGTAAAATCTCTAAAAACCTTCCCGGGCCGTTTCCCGACGAGGTGCGAATTTGAAAATCGCGATAACGTTTGTGGAACAATACTTGAATATTACAAATTTGATTTGGTTTTCTATTTCTACAAATAAAATGCACAAACAAGTAAAGGCACGCTAAAAACGAAAGCAAATAAGGCTAAAAAACGATAACGGGATTCAAAACCCGTTCTTTAAAAACCCAAATTCTAAAATTTTAACCCTGCAAAAGAAAATTTATTTTTTATAAATCCTAAATGATAAAAGAAATTTTTTTAAAAAATGAATTATATTTTTTTGACTTTTATATTATTTATTATGAATTAAAAACGGTTTTAAACTAAAAAATACTAAACTAAATTAAAAAAATCTGGAAAAATCACAAAAAGTACTTTGAATAGATTAAAATCTAAGAAAAATAAAAGATTTGGAAAAGCCGTTGAAATAAGCAGGCAAATAAGCTTAAATAAGCTGATAAGCAAAATGGCTACAAAGACTATAAATAAAAAATAAGGCAAGTATTAATCGAAAAAGACCCCAGGGTAGATGATTGTGAGTGTGTGTGTTGAGGTGTTGGTAGTATAAGGGAGAGGTCACAGGTTCGACCCCTGTGGCCTCTCCTTTTTTGAAAACATTTTTTTTTATTTTTTTTAACACTTATAAAATAAGCAAAAACAATAAACTTTAAAAAGAAACTTTTTTCAAATCTAAAAAATAAGCTGGCAAAAAGCTAAAAGAAGCTGATAGAAAGGCTTTTTTAACACTAAGTTATGAAGGCTAATTGTTTGCCCTTTTTTTAAGAACAAATAAGCAACAAAAAAGACAAATAAGCTAAAACGCATAAAGAGCTACACCTAATAAGCACTTACAAACAAAAATAAGCAAAGAAATTAAGATGAAAATGACAAAAAAGCAATAAGATAAAATGCATAACTAAAATAGTAGGCTAAACACTACTTTTTAAGCTACTTTTTAAAAGCCATAAGCTATCATTATGGCTTAATGGCTTATATGAATAACAAGCTTATCCTATGGGCTTTAAGAATCAGCAAAGAAAAAGGAGTTTGAAATTCATATAAGCCATAAAAAAGGCCCATTGAAAAAGCTGATTACACTATACACTCTTTTTGGGTTTTTTTTTAAAGACAAAAGGGCTTTTTGCAGCCCTAATTTAAGCTAGGAAAAGAGTTTTAAAAACAAAATAAGCACAAACAGATAAAATTCAAACTACAATGAGCTTATGCTATGAGTTTCCACACCTAAGACTAACTTATACTACCCTAAATTTGCTAATGAAAACTGGCTTATGGACTTTGAAAATGAAAGAAAACTTAGACAGATTTTTGACCCAATCTCACAAAACAATTGCACACTTAAACTAGATCTAATCTACTGAATTCATGACCTAAAACAAGCAAGAAAACACACTTACAAGCACTTAATCAAAATCTTAGCAATTAAGTTGTGCTAACATACTAGAGCACCACAGTTTCAAACCATGGATTCCTTAAACCTAAAACTTAATTTTTAAACTTTAAAAACTCTAAAAAGCTGATTTATAGACCAAGTTTAAGATAGATAAAACTTACTTAAAAGCCAAAAACAACTTTTAACCTCATTTGACCCAATTTAGAGCCTTATGCCAACCACTCCTTTTTATATAAAATTCCATTTTAAGCTTATATAAAACTGAGTTAACCTTAGATTTTTGAAACCAGGTTATAAACTAAGTATATTAAGACCTAATAAGCAAAATCCTAAGGAAAATACGCACTAAACAGAAAGTAAAGCTAATATGACTACTAATGGGCAGATTTTAAGAAAACTCAAACTAAACATTTATAAGCTATAAACTAAGTACATTAAGCTAAACTAAGGCAGAATGGACACAAATAAGCAACATTAAGCAATAATAAGCAGATAATAAGCAAATAAACAGTAAATAAGCTAAAAATGAAAATGAGAGTATACCTTAGTCCTTTGCTTAAACAAGGACATAAATGCTCAAAAGACCTTATTCTACTAGCTATAGCTTATCAGAGATAAGCTAGTAAAAAGCAATAAGTCCTTCCCTTTCTGGCTTATCTTTCCAAAAGAGCTTTTAAGTGAATTTTTTAGTGAAAAAAGACTTAAGCTATATAAACTATGGTAAAGTTAATATAGCTTAAGTAAGATGGTTTAAATAAGCAAATAAGAACTTAAGAGAGCTTAACAAACAATTTTAAACATAATGTAACATAAAAATTTAGACAGAGCTTTTTAAACATAAAAACTTAAATTTCATTAAAACTTAAAAAGAGTACAAGGCTTTCAAAAAGTACAATAAGGCTAAATACATAAGCGAAAATACATTAACAAAAAAACTATTAAAAGACTACTAAAACTAGATAAAAAGCTAGCTGCCCTAATGGCTCTATTTATAGCCGAATGATAAAATTCTAGGTCTTCTTCTTGTGTTTCTTCTGTGAGAGGTTTAAGAGTGTTCCCAAAGCCTTCAATTTGAGCCCTTGATCTCCAATTTGTGCTTCTTCAAACCAATCTAAGCCCTTGATCAATCATCGACCAATAAAATTCTAAGGGATTGCCAAGGTGGCTTTGTCATCATGCTAGGGGGTAGGGTTTTAGTTGGGTTTTGTGTTTTGTCGTGGTGCAGGGATGGAAAGGGACAGGGATGATGAATAGTGGGTTTAGGCGGGAAATAGGTGTGGGGTACTATATGTTTAGAGTTAACGGGGTTAGGATAACAGGGTAATGGTATTAGGTTGAGGGACTAACATTGTTAGTCCTTAAGGACTAACGTTGTAAAGCCCACAGGGACTAAAGGTGTAAAATAGTTAAGGGTTTAATGGTTAAATGTTATGGGCTTATATGTATTGGGCCGGTTTATAAGGGTTTTGGATTTGGACAATTGGCTTTTAACCCTATGTAATAAACACTAATGGGCTGACCCGACCCATTAAATGGGTGCGGGTTGGCCCATTAAGTATTTCTTCGATTTCGGCTTCGTCTTTGACTTTGACTTTTCGGTGTAGACTTTTGACTTTGACTTTTGACTTTTTCACGCCCTTTCCAATCTCGTGCTCGGTTTTGTCGGTTTTGGCTTCGTTTTTGTCCTTTAGTGAATATCCGGTACCTGCACAATATATATAGCAAAACAAGCATATATTTGGCATTTTATGTCCGTTTTTTGTCATTTGGGGTAGTTTTATTAGGTAAAAAGTATGTGTAATTAAGCACATACCAAAATCCCACATACTAAGATATTGACGCGTCCTCACGCAATGCTCTAAGTAAACACTTTAGAAAACCCAAGGATTCCTCAATCTCCCTTGACTAATTTACCTCAGAAGTGCTAAGTGTTCATCAAGGGAAAATTAAAGAAACACTAGGTTTGAAAAGCCCTGTTTTGACTAATTTTATTAATCTACACTTATTACTACACATATTTTTGTATTTTTCATTTTTCTCATTTTTTATACTTTTCTTTTTAAGCATCTAACATGTATGTTTGGACTTTTGTTATTCTTATAACTTTTAGGGTTACAGAACAAGAAACACTTTAATCTTAAAATGCTCAAAAAAGTAAAAATTTATAGTCTCACTTTTTACTTTCCCAAACAAGCTTAAAAAACAAAATACACCGTTAAAATATAAGGTTAAGATGCTACACACTACTCATACTTGAACCTTGTGAAACTTTTCGCTCCCGACAATTATTATATCTATAGGGGGTTATGTCTTAATTCGAATATTCAACCATAATCAAACGTTTCAAAAAAATTTATGCTCACGTTACCATCCAAAAGTAATGATTTTGAAGGCTATATCAACCCATTACGACTTTCGAGTCTCGGCAACATCCCCAACCTTGCGGCTAAGTGACCAGATTTTGACACCTCACAGAGACTAATATCGAGACTCACGGACCTTCGGTTTCAAAAACTCTTAGGTTTTCCGTATAAAATCACAACTTAAAATGTAATAGTCTTAGTTCAAAATCATATTTAAATTTAAGAAAAAGAGATTTTCCCTATATTTATTAAATCACACATATATTACACTTAATATAATTATGCATCCTTTAAACTAAGGAAATCCTCGACCTTTTAGAAGGCTGCAACATCGGTTGTGAGCCGGCAAGATGCAGCAAACTTTTATCAGTTCTCGTAATAATTACTATGTGCCGTAATTAAAAGACTAGCAACATCGTATGAGCCGACAAGAATCATAAACTTTTATTAGCCCAAAGTTATTATTATTATTATTAGCCCCGTGGACCCTTTTTTAACATAAACACTTATTACCACGATATAGAGAAAATTCCTTTTTAGAAAATTTAAGTATAAATTTGAACTAAGACTAAATTTTTTGATATCGACCATACTTCAAAAATTGTTGATATAAGTCTAATTTTCGAAGAGAGCACGTATTATTAGTCCGGTTAGAAGCTTATAGGGAGAAAAGCCACAACTACACTATGAGCTCTTAAGATTTCAACTAACCTTGTTTAGCATCTTAACTCATAATAAACTTCTATCATTCTCGATCTTCCGCCAATTTAAAATCTTTAATAAAACAGATCCGTAATGCATAAATCTAAAAGTTCAGGAATCGAAGCAAAGAAGCTCAATACGCTCGATCGAGTCAAAATTTATTCTTATTCTACCTAGCAGGAAAGTCAACATTGTGATAAAACACTTATTTTATTTTTAAAAAATTTTAAATTTTTTCATTTTTTGGTATTTTGGGGGTAAAACGGGATTACGTGAAAACAACGACTGCATGCACAATCAAATCGATAGAACCCCCCCCCCCATACTAGAATGAACATTGTCCTCAAAGTTTAAGAAGGGACCTCTACGTAATCTAAAGCCTGTTATAAGTATGCATAAAGATAAACGTTAGTCGATAAGATTGGATATTGGATTCCCATAATGAAGCTCAGGATGTGAAGCTCGAGTGAACGAAGGACAAAACCACGAGTACGAGAGGCTTCAAAATCCGGGCAATCCTGGACATACAACAAAAACCATAAAACACGAGAAAGGAAGAGGCGAGCCTCTCTCACAACACACTTATTTATTACTACTATATTATATAAGGATAAGCATGGGTTGCCACCCATGAAGCGCGTATTTTTGTTAACCGAATCTTGAGCCTGACTCGATCCCCCATACTTAAGTTGGTCAAGGAGGATATAAATGGAGAAACAAAACATCCAAGATAGGAATGTCCCCTCCATAGATCATCATCGGGCTTTTAGAAAAATCAAAAATGATCTTTGAAGGATTAAAGCCCCGATGAGATAAGAGATGAGGAGATTTTTCCTCATTTGAAGAAAGACTACCAGGATTGAAGACTTTTTCCTCATTTTCAGATGAAAATGGGAGCAAAGTATCAAACACTAGAGAAAGAGGATCACAGATGAATGAGATAGAAAATGTATCCCGAGATAGAAATCTCATGGATTGGACTTCAAAGAATATCCCCGGATCAAAAATCTTGTTTCTCGATGTTTCCGAAGAAAAGATACTTCAAGATCGAATTAATGAGAGAATCATGAGAAGATAATGAAGGTCCCGAATTAAGCCATAAGGGTGGTAAGGGTAGGTAACAAACAGGCACATAAAACACTAGGTTCTCCCAAAATATCTTCAATAACAACGCTAGTCAACTCGCCCTGATCGGGGCTCAGTCTCAAAGAGAAACGAATCATACTCGGGAAGAGAGTTACAAGAATTAGTAGAGGAACTTCCACTAAACTCTCTTTTACGTATGATCGCTAAAAGTCTCGAATTCGGGTAAAGAATTATCCGAATAAGAGAGAGAAGTATCGGACTTTTTAAAGAAAGAGTCAATATCCTCAACGGGGATAGGAAAGGTAGAAGGAGACTTGAGCACGCAATCAGGAGTGGGGTTGTCATTTAAAGATTCGATCTTAGCAATAAGAAGATAGATATTCAATAATTTCTCACGAAGTATATCGTCCTTCACCTCTTCTAAGCTGACGAGCTCAGAATCGGGAGGTGATGCCTCAACGTAATCGATGTCCTCAAAAGAATCGTCATTACTCGAAGTACAATCATCGTTAAAATCAGAGAAAAATCTCAAAGTGATTGTTTAAAACATCAAGAGGAGGAGAATTATCACAAAAAGGCACACCACCACCGTAACGTCCGAAAATCCCCCGGACTCACTTATAAACTATGGTAAAGTTAATATATAGCTTAAGTAAGATGGTTTAAATAAGCAAATAAGAACTTAAGAGAGCGAATAGGGGTGAGCAACGGTCCAAAACCGGACCGGACCGGCTAGGACCGGACCGGACCGAGACCGAAATGGTCTAAAAAGCCGGACCGTGGACCGGACCGAAATGGTACGGTCCGGTCCGGGTCGGTCCGGTCCTATAAGGCTTAATCTCGGGTTTTTGGTCGGACCGGACCGGACCGACCGGACCGAAGACCGAATTGGTCCAAAACCCCGGACCGTGGACCGGACCGCGGTCCGGTCGGTCCGGTTCGGTCCGGTTTTCCGGTCCACCGGTCTATTTGCTCAGCCCTAATTTGATCCATTGATCTCCAATTTGTGCTTCTTCAAACCAATCTAAGCCCTTGATCAATCATCGACCAATAAAATTATAAGGGATTGCCAAGGTGGCTTTGTCATCATGCTGGGGGGTAGGGTTTTGGTTGGGTTTTGTGTTTTGTCGTGGTGCAGGGATGGAAAGGGACAGGGATGATGAATAGTAGGTTTAAGAGGGAAATAGGTGTGGGGTATTGTATGTTTAGAGTTAACGGGGTTAGGGTAATGGTGTTAGGTTGAGGGACTAACATTGTTAGTCCTTAAGGACTAACGTTGTAAAACCCCTAGGGACTAACGGTGTAAAATAGTTAAGGGTTTAATGGTTAAATGTTATG
The DNA here is from genome assembly GCA_026074375.1 of Tanacetum coccineum. NCBI lineage: Eukaryota > Viridiplantae > Streptophyta > Magnoliopsida > Asterales > Asteraceae > Tanacetum > Tanacetum coccineum. Next base: position 24,964 of record BQNB010017490.1, read on the forward strand.
GGCTTATATGTATTGGGCCGGTTTATAAGGGTTTTGGACTTTGGACTTTGGACTTTGGGCTTTTTAATCTTGTAAATAAACACTAATGGGCTGACCAGGCCCATTAAATGGATGCGGGTTGGCCCATTAAGTATTTCTTCGGTTTTGGCTTTGTCTTTGACTTTGACTTTTCGGTGTTGACTTTTGACTTTGACTTTTTCACGCTCTTTCCAATCCCGTGCTCGGTTTTGTCCGTTTTGACTTGATTTTTATTCTTTAGTGAATATCCGTTACCTGCACAATCATAAATAGCAAAACACATAAATACAATGTATTTTTGGCATGTTTTTAGTCTTTTAGGTACGTTTTCCTAGGTAAATGGTATGTGTAATTAAGCACATACCAAGCACACTTATATACTAATGTTTAGTAAGCCCAATAACCAAAACATATGTAATTTGTGTCATCAACCCCCTTCAACTCACGTTACAAATATTTCAAGGTTCAGTCATATTGTGTTAGTCATTAATATTAGGTACCAAGGCAATACAGTTAAATATTTTATACTTATTTTCTACCAAACAATTGCCATTAGTTTTGAATGTTATGGTTTATCATTATACTTTTAGCTTTTTCTTAGCTTTGTTAAATACTGTTTCACTCTTTCAAATTCTATTATGTTATTTCAGAATACAAATTATGTGATTATAAGTATTAATATGGACAAAGAATTAACAATGTTCTTAATTTTATTTGTGACATCCCATAATTATTTAACTAGCTCAAGCCAGGAAGTTTATCTTAGTATTTTATAGGCATAAACTACTTCGCTAAATTATGATGGCAGTAAACATTCGTTTATGATATATTGAACCTGTTTATGATTGTTTACTTTTGGTAATACCAAAACTAATAGTCAAATTGAGTTCCTCATTCTTATGATTTCCTACTTGTGTTAATGATAAATCATCGTTTTTTAAGGAAAGATGTCGTTGTCCATTCTTATTAGGTTATCTATCGCTACCATTATAAATAATTTCGCCCCCCTCAACCTAAAATCCTGGCTTTGCCCCTGGCTTCAATTAACATGAAAAGCTATATGTGTCTATATATATATATATATATATAGATATATATATATATATATATATATATATATATATATATATATATATATATATATATAGGATAAAGATCAAATAAAAAGATAAATATTCGTGAGAAGGATAAAAAGATTTATTTTTTTAAAAAAGTTCTCAAAAAATTCTACAAGATCGTGTATGTTGGTGCATGAAAAAGTTGTAAAGGAAGTTTTTCTAAAAGTGGATAGTTTTGCCGAAAAAAATTTATTAAAAAAAACATTTGTGCATTAAATTGGTTTTTTGTGCATCAAAAATTGGTTTTTTGTGCATCAAAAATTCGTTTTTGTACCCAACTTCTTTTGACTTTTTGCATCAAAATTTTATTGCGCATCAAACTATAACAAGTCGAAAAAATTGTGCATCAAAATTTTTTTGTGCATCAAAATTTCTTTTTTTGCGCATTAAAAAAACGTATAAAAACTCAAAATTAGAAAAACTTCTTTTACAAAAGTTTTATGCACCAACATACCTGATTTAATGGAATTTTTTTAGAATTTTTCGAGAACTTTTTAAAAAAAAAGTTTTCTTTTTATCCTTCTCACGAATATTTGTCTTTTTATTTTAACCATCCTCTATATATATATATATATTAATATTTATTCATATATATTCTATTTATATATCCTTCCTCTATACATACACACATACACACATACACACATACATATAATAGGAGGCATTTGACAATTTTATTCCACGTCAAGCCATGTCATCACTATTTATCATAAATTTCGGATTTTTTTAATATTTATTACAAAATTCGTATTTTTTTAATATTTATTAGAAATTTCGGATTTTTTATAAAAATTATGTCTATTGCAAGATTTGAACCTGGGTCTACATGTTCACAAACAAGCACCTCAACCAATGGAGCAAGCCAGAAGTTATGATATACAATGAAAATCAAATATGTTATGCTTTAAAAACAGTAAATTTGAAAAATATATTAATAATTCTACAGCATATATGAACAAAAAACACGCAGTAATCTTTTCATTCGTATACTCACAAAACCGTAATATCACTCGTATCTTCACAAATGCATTCATCATCAAAAAACCCTAAATCCATCAAGAAAGAGCTAACCCAAATAAGAGGGCAAACATGGTATGAACAACAATTGTATGTTTAACCCTATCCTGTCATAATGCAAGAGTCTTTTTTTAACCCTGTCATAATGCAAGAGTCTTTTTTTAACCCTATCCTGTCATAATGCATGCTTAAAAACCTGGCAGGTATATTTTTACTAAACATGTAGTTCTGCTTTACCAAATTATGAAAGATTGGAGATGAGGTACGTTGTTTCATGGAAGAATTTGATCACCTCAAAATTCAACTGAAAGATATTATATCGGCCACTAACAATTTTGACCTGAACGAACTAATCGGGTGTGGTGGATTCGGACTGGTGTACAAAAGGAGAACTCTCTCTCGGCGATGGAAAAATAATGGTCACTTGTAAGCGTTTAGACAGTGAAATATAAATAATATTTATTAATTTTATGGACCACTTTTGCAGTGGTTACAAAGAAGAAAAGCTCATATGGAATGTGCTCAACTCGGGATACTAGGTCTGTTAAGGAATTGGATAGTCAATGGTCACTATCGATCTATATCTTTAATTCACTATTGTTTTTACATTCTATCCTCTTGTCATGTGCACTACTGATAGCGGGCCTGGTACGTGATTTTAGTTTGGTTTGTATGTGAATGTGATTTAATTATTATAGTTGTTATTTACGTATTGAATTTGTTTATTTGGCTAAGGTAATTATGTAATCGGTTATCTTGTAGTTATGAGTATTGATGACCAGTTTGTTCTTTATTTTATGGATCCTACATTCATCACAAGGAAATCAAAGCTGCATAAGGGATCAAAATTACTACTCAAGTATGATTAATAAGACAATAGTTCTTATTCGTTACTGGTGTTAACATCTTTGTTGTGTTGAACAAAATTTTGAGCATGGAGTGGCAGAGGGTTTTTTTAGGGTTTCTTGACTTGATCGTATGATATATTGTTCTTGAATGATTCTTAGAAAGTAGCATTCTCCATTGTGACTGAGTTTAAGGACACTCTTTGTATGCGCTTGCTATATACTTCTATTTTACGGTACATGATCGATACAAGTGAAAACGTTAACATAGTTACTAGGAATTAGAGATCAATAGACAGCGTAAATTTATTAGGTTAATCTTATGTTAGGAGGCGTTTGGATACTTTTTCACATGATAAGTTCATCACACAAACAAGGGTTAATGCACAAATATGTTACTAAAGTTTGCCTAAATGTTCACTTAAGTTACTAAAGTTTTTTTCGTTACAAATAGGTTACTCACGTATACGGATTTATCATTTGGGTTACTGAACCTTTAAAACAGTTACAAAGAGGTTACTCAAGTATACGGATTTATTTTTTGGGTTACTGAACCTTTACAAAGAGGCTTATTATTTGGCTCATTTACCCTTAAAAAAATTCACCTGTATACTTGAGTAAATTTGAGTAACCTTTTTGTAACCAAAAAAACTTTAGTAATTGAGGTGAACATTTAGGCAAACTTTAGTAACATTTTTGTGTATTAACCCCACAAACAATAAGTATGTACTCTTTTCTTTTTGTGTCGTGCGCAGGTGGCACGGATCATTTATGGGTTGATCCTCTGTTTTTTCATTCAAATGCTACCGTCACAAGTGGGCGCTCGGAGGTAATTTACTATTCTGATAAATACCACTTCTGATTTTTTAATGTAATATAAGGAATTGAATGTTATGTTTTTAAGAATATAATTGTATTTTGTCCACATCGAATCATGGTTAAAATATCTTGTGTTGTTACCTGGTTGATAAAAACACATCAGTTGGTCAAGATTCTAGGACTAATTATTTTAAGCTACCAGAAACTTCTGTCCTGATAGTGTGTTAGGAGAAGGTGGATTTTGTTTGGTTTTTAAGGGTTGGATTGATGAACAATCGCTAACAGCTGCCAAGCCCGGTACTGGCACTGTCATTGCTGTTAAGAGGTTAAACCATGAGGGTATTTAAGGTCACCAAGAATGGTTGGTAAGTATGACTTGTTGGATCTTTTTTTGTTAGTGATATTGATTGATGAATGTTTGGATTTGTGTTTGACAAACAATGTGTGATCATTGTGAGTTGGAGTAGCAATAATCAGTTTTGACTGTTTAGATAGACAAATTTTGGTTCCTGATTATATGGAGGTCAAAAAATCAATTTTGAATATGAACTAAACAAAGCTGCTTATCCAAAGTTTTTTTTCTTTGCACACATCCAAACATTCAGTTAAGCCATATATTAGTTTGGTACCTGGTGCAGTTTGAAACTGTCAATTAGTACTTCTATTAAGCTAGCTTCTATTCATATATTTGCAGGCAGAAATCAACTATTTAAGGCAGCTAAATCAGCAAAATCTTATTAAGTTAATCAGTTATTGCCTAGAAGATGACCACAGGCTCCTTGTGTACGAGTTCATGCCTCGAGGCAGCTTGGAAAACCATCTTTTCAGAAGTGAGTTCTTGCAATTTATCTACCTCTTTCGTAATTGAATCTTTTATTTATTTTTATCTACTATGACAGGAAGTTCTTACTTTCAACCTCTCTTTTGGAACCTTCATATAAAAGTTGCTCTTGGGACTGCAAAGAGCCTTGCATACTTACATAGTCCTGAAGCGAAAGTGATATATTGTGATTTTATATCATCCAATATATTAATCGACTATGTACATCTCAAATTATTGGTCATCTTTCATAAAGTTGTTACTTTGATTGTTTCCTATTCCAAGTGTCTTACAAATTTAACCATTACTTGCTTTTAGAACTATAATGCCAAACTGTCTTATTTTGGGTTGGCAAAGGATGGGCCAGCTGATGGTCAAAGCCATGTCTCTACACACGTTATGGGTACCCATGGCTATGCAACTCCTGAATACATGGCCACAGGTAATATTGTTTGACAATCTTATTTATTAGTGACCATTGCACTTTGGGATGTCATCTTGATCGAATTTCAGGGAGCTAAATGTTCAGTTTAATATGTTAACTTTTGCACCGGCTAATTTTTTGATTGATATAGATGAAAAAGCTTCCAGCTAAATATGAGGAATTTGAATATTCAAAAGAGGTGGAGATAGCACGAAATACTTACAGAAGCAAATTCAAAAACCTTGATACGTCATGAAACTCCAGCAGTAGCGAAAAGTTCATCATCTCGGTCAAATTCTATGCTGCAATTGAAGAAGACGGTTAAAGAACGAGAGAAGAGCAATTCAATCAGAAATTTCCTACAGTCCATGTTATGATTACTACTATGATGTTAGGAGACAATTTCCAGTAGAAAGTAATTTCTATAAAAGGCCAAGCATCGAAGCAAGAAGTAAGGTAAAAATGTGATAATTTAAGATAACATGGGAATTTAGGGACAATTTTATGTAAAGAAAAATATTGGCAATCAGTTGTTTCTGAACTGAAAAATAACTCCTATATATACTCAACAAACCTAGATACAATAGTGGCTGAATTGAAAAGATCCTCATGCTTAAGTTCAGCAACAACCCGCAACCGACTACAATAAACAATAAACCTGTATCGTGTGAATGAAGAAAGTACAGACTGAAAATCCTTGAGTCCCGGATGATAACCTTCTCTTTGCACCGGAGTACAATCCCTTTCTTCCTGCTTATGTGCTTGTCTTGCCCGATATGTGCTTTGCAAGCAACACTCTTGCAAGTCGTTGAACTGAATCGACAGAGAATGTATTAGTAATCATATACCACTTCCATATAAAAATGACAGTCAACATGTCCCGATAAATAACTAATATCTCCCATAAATAAAAAGTGCACTGACGTGAGCATGAACACGCCTCTTTCTTGCTACAGATACTCCTGGCTGAGTATTTTGTGAATCAGACCCACTACAAGCATCCTTTCTTTGAACTTCCTGAGAGATTACAGGAGCCGGTTTATCAGCGGTCCTACTTTGAGAACCTGTTGCTGCGCCCAGCCTGAACTGACCTTGAATAGTGTTGCCAAGAGACATATTGATGGTGTTACGTTTGTCCATCAGTGAAGGCCACGATGATCTTACACTAGGATCGTCAAAAAGCATCCTTAGTTTCACCGAGCATCTTTCTCTTGCTCGATATAGTTCTATTCTCTGTCTCTCTACAACATGTCTGTCTTATTTAATATAATGAAGATCGTTTTGTATCTACAGAAGAATAGAAAAAGAGAGTCAGCATCACCACATGATTCGATCAATAAAGTAATTATAATTAAGGCGACAACTTATTGGTGGATGTGACACAGAACAAGTGCCACATAAGATACATGCAATGCAACAGATGGAAAGCTGATGGCAAACGCGATTCAACCAAGAATATGCCAAGAAACAGTAATTTAGACCAACTTTTAATATGGATATATAACCAACATATCCCGAATATGCGAGTGAAAAATAATACCATTTTCTGTAATGTCAGTTTAGTGATAAGCAGCATATGACATCACTCTCCGCAACAAGCATCAGAAAAATCAATAGCAAGTTATTTATAATGTACCATAAAGTAGTATGCCTCATTTGGAACCTGACTTATTAGATGAATTGTCGATTTTCCATGGGAATTAGATAACATTTGGCAGGTATTTGTTAAGGCAAGTACGTACAAATGACATGAAGAAAACAAAACCGATACAAAAGATGGAGGAAGACCTCATTTAGCTCCTCAAGTTTCGGCTTTCTTAAGCAAAGTAGAAATTCACGCATAATTTGTAAATTAGTCTCAGCTTCTTCTTGCTCCATTTTTCTTTTCTTATTGGCAAGCAGAACCAAGAGAACGTCCAGCTCCTTGACCGACACATCACATCCCTATTGTCTAAGAGAAGCGAGAGGCACATTTCTAAACAATTTCACTTTGAAACTTCCCCATCAAAACCTCTTTAATGAGCATGTTCTTCAGAAGTTTTTTTTTTAAGTTGTGACAAGAGAGTTGATTTGGCTAATTTTATTTTCTTTCACCGTGTCTCGCAATCATAAGAAAAAATAGGTGAAGCTGGTCAAGAAGCTCATGCACAGAGAACTTCTAGACCCTGAGAAGGTGGACCCCTTCTCACTTTTCCTTGAAACTGCAAAGATCACGTATTGTCAGTACAATGATTCTGAAAGAATTTTTTGTAATATGTTTGGCATGTGCATACTACTGGTAGACGTCTTGTATAATTGGGGGTAAGGACATATCTATCTTGACATTTTTATCTCATATACTGATACCATATCCTATTGAGACCATTGCTCTGTTTGTTTTTGTTATCAGATTAGAATTTGCCCGTCTCATCTATGAGGGGTTTCATACAATGATTTTGGAGAAAGATGATGTGATATCATGTGTAGCATCTGTAAGGTACCTACTGATACAAGCCTACTCTCAATTTATCTCATTTACAAGGTCTATGTCAATATACTTGTTAGTATGGACGAATTCAGCGAGTTATGGCTTGTGAGATGCAAACTAATAATGATATGTGGTATATGCAAGCTAAAAAGTGTAGCCAACCCTCTGACGGCCCCCACCGACCGGCCCCATGGCCAACATAGACCTGTATCTCATTTGATGAATTCTCATTTGACATATGCTATTTTTGGGTTTGAATCGGAAACTTAAATTCATTTGATACAAAATATGCAGTTCTAAACGTTAACCGACACATTTATCATTTATCTGTTTTTCTTATGTTCGATTACACGACGTGTCAAGACATTATATTTTTGAGGAATGTTTACTATGGGATTGCAGATGGGGGCTACCGCAATGTGTAACTGGAAATTCAATATCGTGTAGGTAATATATCCCCAAGGGCTAAAAGTTCTTATTAAAAACGAGACCTTTGAGATACCCAACACCACTAAAAATATAGTATACAAAGATTTTTTAAGCAACAATAGCACAGGTTCATATTACACTCTCTGATGCATAGATAACAATTGTAGTCCCATATATATTCTTAGCATATTGATGTTATATGTGACATACACCAAAACCTCACTGCAAAACTGGTTGTAATGCTATCATCTGTGCAACTTTTTATATTATTGTTAAAGTGCAATAACAATGTTATTTTTTTAGTTCTGGAGTCATTTGAGGATGGATTTGTGTGGTGCTAAGAGCTAAAATAAGAAGCAGCATCCGCAAAGCATCAAAGGATGTTTGCGGAAGCACGTGCTATGATGAATGGTGTTGCGCCCGCCCCCAAACCACTTGAAGCCGAACAAAGTTTAAAAAGCTAACTTTTTCCGAACCTTTAGGCCCATTAAGCCTGTTTTTTAGCTAATTATTGTTAAGTTTACTAATTTATGTATCATGTATGTTCTTGTGGATACTTTATTAACTTTTATGTTCTCATATCGGATGAACATTCATTATATTTCTTTTTTAATGCATTCAATAAATAAATTGATATGTTTATAATCGATGTACATTTACTTAATTTTTTGCATCGATATTCACAAAACAAGCCCGTCCATCGGGCGGGCCTTGCAACTAGTATTAGTATAAGCTAGGTTAAAAATTTATCGCAATTCGCGTACGACAGAAACAAAAATCTGAAAAATCATATATGATTTCATGAAATCATATATGATTTCATGAAATCATATATGATTCGTTATACGAATCATATATGATTTTCGCAATTCGTGCCTGAAAAAAAAATCGAAAAAAAATTCCTCGAAAGTATATCGTGTCACCTGTCTACTCTACTGAAAGATAAAAAAATACTCGTCGCGATGGTGTATTTTTTGTCGTGTGACGATTTACCGTTTGTAAGATATTTTATTTTTAAAAAAGAGGTGGAAAGTGAGTTTTTTTATTATTGATGAAAAAAATGAGTGGCTAGGATTGGTTCATTGGATCTATGACAAATAATGAGTCTATGTTGATCTTAACTCATGGTGTTGCACCCACCCCAAAACCACTTGAAGCCGAACAAAGTTTAAAAAGCTAACTTTTTCCGAACCTTTAGGCCCATTAAGCCTGTTTTTTTAGCTAATTATTGTTAAGTTTACTAATTTATATATCATGTATGTTCTTGTGGATACTTTATTAACTTTCATGTTCTCATATCGGATGAACATTCTTTATATTTCTTTTTTAATGCATTCAATAAATAAATTGATATGTTTATAATCGATGTACATTTACTTAATTTTTTGCATCGATATTCACAAAACAAGCTTGTCCATCGGGCGGGCCTTGCAACTAGTATATATATATATATATATATAATCTAGTTAAAATGGTGTAGGTGCTTAAAGTTGTTAAAGTGAGAAGCAATAAAAATTGGACAAATGTCACATTATTTAATTAGTTGTTGGTCCGTGTACGATTTGTTGGTTCATGTATGAGTTGTTGGAGGTTTTGGTTCGTGTACGAGCAATTGGTTTGCGATTTTTAGTAATACAAGTTTTTTGTAACCAATGGATTGGTATAATAGTTTTATCATTTTATTGTAACTTCAGATGTACTTGTAAGAGTGTATCATTCACTTTGCGAATAAAAAGTATATTTCTATTAATAGTCTTTTTGTGAAGCAAAAATTGTTGTATCATATGCATCAGAGCTATAAATAAATGTCGTTATCAAGTTTTTTTGTGGTTTGTTACATCAATTTTTATGTTAAAAGATTTAATTTATGTATCTACTATTAAATTAAATCACATATTAATTAATAGATTCAATGGTTAAGATCACTTCTCATTTTAACAACTTTAAGCTACTACACTACAATAACCCTCCCATATATATATATATATATATATACTCCCTCCGTCCTATTTTTATTGTCCACGTTTCCTTTTTGGATGTCCCAATTTAATTGTCCACTACTAAATATAGATAAGGAAGTTTGATCAAGTTTACTATATTACCCTTGTTTGAAATTATTATTACAAACTTTAAAAGAATACTTTAATTTAATTAGCTAAGGGTAAAACTGTCATATCCTGTCCAAAAAAGTAAGAAAGAGAAAGAGCAATAAATTAGAATGCAATTTTCTTAAATTGATATATTTATATATATATATATAATATATATATATATATATATATATATATATATTATATATATATATATATATATATATATATATATTATATAAAAATATAATATAATAATATATATATATATATAATATTAAATAAAATAAATATATGTGTTATATATAGTAATATGTATATATAATTATATGTATATTTATAATATATAAATGTATATGTATTATGTATATGTAGTATGTATATGTATGAGAATATATGTATAAGTATATTATATATGCATAAGTAATATATAAAATAAGCCATATGTATATATATATATATATATATATATATATATATATATATATATATATATATAGGGTGAGGTTCTATTCAAAACCAAATAAATGTACAGAACTGCGAGAACTATCATCAACCAATCAGATTTTTTCCAATATTTATCTTTTTAATTTAATTCAAAAGGGTATATAGGTAAAATTACATTTTTGATTTCTTTTAATAAAAACATATTTTTAGATCCTAATTTTTAGGGTTTTTTTAGATATTTTTCAGCATGTTTGGTTTTGAAAAAGAAGGTGCATATATGTTTTTTCAGATAATCTAATTTTATTTATGTTTTTAGTGTTCAATTGCTTAAACCTATAATGTGTTTTGGTCATAAATATTTACGCATGTGCATTGAATGGCAAACATAAATATTTATGTAATGTATACATTTCAAAATAAAAACATTATACACAAAATCTAAAATTATATGATATACAATTCAAAAAAATATTCTAAAAGTAACTAATAAATGAAAGTTAGGCGTGTCTACTAATATTTAACAGAACCAAAATGGTGTTGTCGTATATGCATATGTATTTTCCCGCATTAGAGATTCTCGATTTCTTGGTATGTATATGTGCATTTGAGTTCATCCATATGACCTTGTATATACGCACTCAAGTTAGTCTATGTGCACTTGTATCTACTTCGTGCAGTTGTGTCTTTACTCTTTACTTTTTTATCATGGGTTTTTCTAACATGTGCCCTAGGGGCACATGTTAGAAAAACCCTTTTATCATAACTATCTTCTCGCTAGATAGTTTGTACAAAACACACGTGCACTCTTCATATCGCTCATCATACTCGTACCTGTAACCGCAAGCAATTAATAAACGAATTATTTAAACATAACAACAAATAAAACACATATGCACAACCTTTTCTTATATCAAATGATGCAAACAAATTCAATTATAACAAGTACTGTTACATCAAAACACATATGCACACTTATTCATATTTTGCATATGTGTTCATGAAATAAAAGGAGTAAGATTTTATCAAAAGTTGAATCGCAAATACTTAAGCTTGAATCCTAAATAAAAAAACCAGCACCATAAAAAGGCAATGAACAATACATGTCCCATTATAACCATCAAAATACTTAAGCTTGAATCACATATAAATCTAAATTCTAAAAATAGAGACTTACTTTTCAAAACAATGTAATCATAATGCTCTAACTGAGGGGAACAAGCGACTGTAAAATTCTGTCAAGCGATACATTCGCCAACATCCAAGGGAAAGATAACATCTGGTGAAACTTTTATACATAATTGCACTAACACAATATCAACATAAAACATATTCAATATATCAAATGTTTAATGTATCGTGACAAGTCTTTTAGAATTAAACATAGGTAGGAAAGTACATAGGCCTTTAGAATTTAAAACATAATACTTGTGCACATATAGGACCTGTTTATTCATAGCACAATAATACTTGTGCATGAATATTTTGAGATGACAGCCAAAAACCCAATCAAACAGCTCGTTTTAAGATTAAAAAACAACATCCATACAACATTATTTGACAACAAAAGACATAACTAAACATGTTTTGGCTACGAAAACACATATGCACATTTATTCATAGACACTGTTTTCAAAACACATATCCACACTTATTCATAACAAGTACTGGTACATCAAAACACATATGCCCACTTATTCATAGACACTGTTTTCACAAACATTTAAAGAGTATGTCACACAACCTTAAAGTTAAATTGCACTTTATAATCGAACGAGTCTAGTAAATAACTTTACATGTCTACACATATACTGGTACTGGTCCATAAGCTAGATTAATAAATACACAACAATACAATGTTTATTAGGCCACGTATGTTCCAATACATCAAGCCATCTAATCATTAATAATTAAATTAACGATTCATATATAACAAAAGCTACATAATCACTCGGATAACTACTACATAACTAAAAGAAGAATAAAGAGTTAGTACACCCTTTGTAACTAAAAAGCACAGATGTCGTCCTAATTATTTAAAATCCCAATTACAACTAAATAACCTTAATGATAAGAACTCGTGTCCAACTGAAAAACAAAAACGATTTAAAAGCAAAGAATAAAATAACAATTTTAATAAGATTATATAAAACCATAGCAATAAAATAACTCCTAACTATTATCAAAAAATTGAGTGAATATGCAATAAAATAATACCTGTTATTTTGGTTACGAGTGATCCAGTCTCACCTTGGACTAGTGCACCATTATTTTAATCAATGTATTGTATGTTTTTATTTATTGTTTGAAATGATGGAGGTTGTTATCCAAAAAGTTGATTGCCTTTGATTCATATTTTTGTATGTACATGTGAAGAGATGAATATTGGGAATGACGATGGTGTTGAACATGGAAGGAGGCGGTAGAACTGTATTGATTTGGGAAGAGACTGAGTGGGTAATTAGGTTTTGAAGTCCTATAATTCAAGATCTGATCAAATATAGTGACGGTTTATTTTCATTTCAAAAAATTAATATGTATTTTGAAATGCCTATACTACCCTTTTATATTTTATAAAACATTACCTTTTTTATTGTTTAATTACGGAAATGCCACACATTGTTATGACCGTTGATCAAATATTTAATGGTTGAGATTGGTTCTCGTAGTTCTGTACATTTATTTGGTTCTGAAAAGAACCTCACACTATATATATATATAGGGAGGCGTTATTGTGGTGTACATCTTAAAATAAAAAATAATAGGTACACTTGTAGATCATTGGATTAAGTTAGAAGGATCAAAATTAAATTAAATTAGATGAGTGGCATAATTGTAATAAAATAAAAAAGTAATGGCATTGTGTACCCATTTAATTAATGTGTTTAATAGCATTTATGCACATAAGTAAAAAGATTAATGATATTTTTAATAAATCTAAATAAACATCCTTAAATCACAAGATCTATTTTACTATTAATCCGACATAACTTTTTTTCGTTTTATATCTGAACCAATTATCTTCTGAGTGATACATGTTTCATCAAATGACACATGCTTTTTATAAAAAAAATTATTTTATTTTCTATATATTGATGACACAATAACATTCTTTTATATATACATTAGTGACACATTATTATATACCTTAGTGACACATACTTTTTATATTTATCTTTTTATATATTAGTGACAAATTATTAGTGACACGTACTTTTTATATTTATCTTTTTATATATTAGTGACACATTATTAGTGACACATATTTATTTTATTTTATTTTATATATTAGTGACACATTATTAATGACACATTTATTTTTTAATTTTAGTTTTCTATATGTAAGTGACATATTTGTTTTTTTATATAATAGTGACACGATAAGAAGCAAGTAAAATACAAATATAAAGTATAAATCAATTGATAGAAACTTTTAGTGTTTTCATGTTCATTAAAATTAATGCAATGTGACGTTAAGCACAAATAATCATGTCAAAAGTAACTGACATTGCATTAATGCGATTTTATGGGCATTAAATCGCTTTCATTAGGTATAAATCATTAATGACACAAAAACTTTTAGTGATTAATGAATGTGACGTTTTATTAGATATAAATGATATGACAAAAGTCTAAAATGCCCTTTTAGTGTTTTCATTTTTTATTTAAGAACTAAATTCAAGAAATCCACATGTCATGATTTTATTGGTGCCTATTGTAGTCTACTTTAAACTGTTTACCACATGAACGCAAATATATATATATATATATATATATATATATATATATATATATATATATACATACATATATGATCATAAATCTACGAATAAATTAAAATGTTGCAAACAGACTTTTAATCGCGTATAAGTACATCTATTAAAGAGGGAGTTTTTTTCGTTTCCATTTATAATAAAATAGAACTAGCCGCGTACCCGCGCAATGCGGCGGCGGGTACCCGGTAACTAAATTTTGTGGCGAGCAAACGTAGTTTATTTATATGTTTTTTCTAACAATAACTTTACGAAACAATGACAAATTTTAATTAAAATAACAATAAACCATACCATGCAACTATTTCACATCCAAATAAACATAATGTTCAAATTAAAGAGAGTAGCATAAGTAGTATATTTAAAGACATAAATTAAAGATAGCAGGGTACTCGCGCGTTGCAACATCGGGTATCATGTTATCTGAAATTGTAGTGGATAATATTTTTCGATCACATGTTTTCCGTGATAATTATTTTACGCTTAGCAAAAATTTTATACACTAACTTTATCACGGACTACTTCATATTAAAATGTCAAGTATCTACATCATGATGTAATGACGATACCGATTTTAATTTAGTCTGCATCTTTAGTTGCATCTTTAAATTTACATCTGAGGCATCATCATGTTAATCATATAATTATTTTCATCTTAATCATCATCATAAATTATACTTCCTAGACGTTAAGGATTGTACCTTGCAACATGTTAGATTGAATATTAGCTTGAGTTGCATAATCATTATCAACAAAAGTTAAATTGCATAATCATTATGATGGTGCACCATTTTCATAATATTATTCTTTGTCTTCGTCATCGTAAATCTACATCCTAATATATCTTTTTTCATCGTCATCGTAATCAATTATGCATCATGGTTCATCATTACCGTTTATATTTTCGGCATCATCGATGTGGCATCGTTGTGAACAATCATTAGCGTCCTTATTGATAGTAATCATAATCATAATTAGCCCATCGTCATCATCATCATTAACACCTTCCTATGATTCGGAATTCACAAATAAAGAAACATTCGAAAGCAATGCTAAAAAAGAAAATTTGAATGAAAGATCAAAAGAAATGAACCTAAACATAAAAAATAAAAATAAAAAAGAATTTTAGCTATCAATTAAGGAAATACGAATGATCATCCCGACTAATGATCTTGATAGATGTTTTCATGTTAAATATGGAGCGTGAAATAATAATTGACATGGAAATTTCAAATGGTGAATCAGTGATAAGATTCGTTCAAAACAAAGCAAACAAATCAGTGATAAGATCTTGTATTTTCATATCATCCAACGGCCCATAACATGGCTTATGTTTTTTACATTAAGATGGTGTTTTAGTTGAACTCTTTCCAAAAACAAAACTGAACAATTATGACAGTTTGTTTTAAATTAGGCAAATATAAAACTGAGATCATTATTCAAGCTAAAGTTGAAAATATACAATCTACAAATTAAATACTTTAAATTAGGCAAATATAAAACTGAGATCATTATTCAAGCTAAAGTTGAAAATATACAATCTACAAATTATATACTTTCATATTATTTGAAGAGAAATACAATGTCAACCAAAGTAACATCACTCTCTTTATTCAATAAATAAAATTACTCTATCTCATCTTTCCTACACGCCCCTTTCCCTTTCTCTTTCTACTCTCTTTTCAATCTTGTTAAGTTTCCACCGCAACCATCCCGGTTTAAGTTTTCAAATAATAAATAAATTATCCCTTTCTCTTTATCTTTTAAATCCCGGTGACATCAGGGTTAGATCTCAGTTTAAGTTTTCAGATTCATCTAACACATAGACCACTAAAATCGAAATCACAACAACCAGATCTATACCCAAGACCATCAGATCTAACACCAAAACAACAAAGCACAACAAAACCATGATAGTTGCGGATGATGGTGGCGGCGTTGGTGGTAGTGACAATCAGCAAAGGTTGTGGCGGTGGTGAAGGTGGCGTTGAATTTGAGAGAGAGGATGATTTTGGTACCTTGTGTTTATAGTCTGAGAAAGAAAAATGAATTTTTTATTTTGTTTATTAGGTATTTATATTAAATATGTTAGAGTGTATATTCAAAACGTGAGTTAAAATACATTTATGATTTTGGCTGTTACAAAATGAATGAGCTGTTACAAAATTTATTGTACATGAAAACACTTGAATTTTTATTTGTAACTTTAAAATTTTAAATTGGTTGTTTTTTTTAAGGCTTTTAAAACATGTATGCATAAACTTTCCTATTAAAGTAATCTTTTTTACTTAATTTTTTAAGACTTTTAAAAATAGAAATTGGCTAAATGCTTTATAAAGTAGTATAGATATAGAAGTATAGATATAGATATAGATAGATACTGCATAGGAATTTTAAAATACAGAACCGGCTATTAAAATGTAGAACCGAATACAAAGCAAATCGCCAAAGTTGCACAAACTGATTTAATGGTAGTCTTGATAGGCATCTTTCCTTTATAATTCCTTAATGCCATCCCTTCGTAAATCGGCCAACTATTCACCATACCAAACCCTGCTATGAATAACTGCCCAAACAAATCTTCTAATTCCCATTGTTTATCACAATTTCCTTTATTCCCATCATAAACGCTAATAAATTGACGAGTGCGCTATATTTACTGGTAACAACAATGGCAAATCCACCCCGAATTCAAAAAACCCTTTCTCATAGTGCTTGCTTAGCTCTGTGTCTAACATCTTGCTTGTTACATTGAAGTCAAACGTCGACAAGCTTAAGGATGCGAGTAACCAATTAAATATTGATAACGGGAAACAAGAGCTCCCCAATATTAACAACATTCTTTGTCGATTCCACCATTTTTGGAACATTGATCCCGCCTTCACGAATTCATAAAGATCTTTCCCATATGCTCCAAGGAAAAGGAACGCGTATAAGCAAAACCAAGGATCTGAAACCTGTACCACCAAATTTAAATTTTATAAATAAGTTAATTAATATTATTTTAGTAGTAACAACTAACCTTCGAGAATGTTGGGAAAGAGTTTATGAGCTCTAATTGGGGAAAAAAGGCGTAGATGAAGATGGGAATACACCAAAAGACACGAAAATGGTACTGAGCATAGCACATGCCTTGTAAAGGGTTCAAAAACTTCATTCCGAATGTTACTGGACTAAATTTAGAAAGTCCCATCTGTAGCAAGCCCATGTACCATCTGCTTGATTGACATATAAAGCCATTGAAGTCTATCAGAATACCACCTAGAAATGCAGCTCTAGTTGGGTTACATGTGACGGATTTCCATCCTGAGCAGTAGATTCTAAAATCCGTGTAGATGTCCTTAGACAATGTACCATACCTAAAGCCGATCTTAAATCAATGTAATTATGTTAAATTAACTTTACAAAATGAGAAAGTTACCATAGAAAATAAAAAGATATAAAGTTTTGTCTCAACCTGTGAACCCCAATTAGTGTTCTCCTCATAAACACAACTAGCGACACAATGTGCTAATGCTAAAACATCCTCAGACTCCTTTGTTTCTATTAAGAAGTGGAAAAACACATTGTGTGTGTGAAATATTGAGAGGGAAAATATGAATTACAAATTTAAAGAACTGTTACATCCCAAAGTGGGTATAAATACTACTTCTTCTAACAAACAAGCTTAAGCTACTGACTACAAACTAACTAACAACTGAACTAAAGCTTCTACATTTTGTTACATTGAACCATGCATTTATTAAGAAGGATCCTCATTTTGTGTAGGGAATGGGGGTGTTTGGACTCCTCTGTATTGATGAAACAGAGTTAACAGAGTGTTTGGATTTGTGTATTACATCATCCCCTCGCAAGTTGGCATTGTGTAAGGATTACACAAGCCTAACTTGGATAAACAGTTATAGTGAAGAGGTTTAGTGAGGCCTTTTGTGAGAATATCAGCTACTTGATGTTTGGTTAGAACATATGTTGGTAAGATAACTCCTTCTTTTACCTTATCCCTCACAAAGTGACAGTCAATCTCTATATGTTTAGTTCTAGCATGATGAACTGGATTAAAGGCAAGTGTTATAGATGAGGCATTGTCACACATGATAGGAATTGGAGTAGAGATGAAAACTTGAAACTCTTTGAGGAGACACTTGAGCCATGTGACTTCACAAGTAGTATCTGCAAGAGCCCTATACTCAACCTCTGTGGAGGACCTAGATATCACCAATTGCTTCTTGGATTGCCAGGAGATGAGACTTGGACCTAAGAAAACACCATAGCCAGTAAATGATCTTCTAGAGAAAGGACAACTAGCCCAGTCACTGTCACAAAAAACTGTCATGTGTAAGTTGTTGTTTGTTGGGAAGAACAATCCTTGTGAAGTTGTTAGTTTAACATATCTAAGGACTTTGATTAAGGCTTTCATATGAAGAGTTGTTGGGATTTGAAGAAACTGACTAAGAGCTTGTGCTGAGAAAGCAAGATCATGTCTGGTGATTGTTAAATATATAAGCTTGCCAACCAATGTCCTGTATAATAAAGGATCTTGCAGTGGTGTTCCTCCTGTCATGGTGAGTTTCAGAATAGGATCAAGTGGTATGGCAGAAGGCTTTGTGTGAAGTAGTCCTGCATGAGTGATGAGGTCTGTGGCATATTTCTTTTGAGTCATGGCAAGACCTTCTGAATTTCTGAAGAATTCTATCCCAAGGTAATAGTGTAAGGCTCCTAGGTCTTTAATGCTGAATTTCTCATTGAGATTTGCCTTGATTCCTTGAATGAGCTTCTTGTCATTGCCTGCTAGCAAGATGTCATCCACATAGACAAGTAGTGTAACAAATTTTCCATCTTTGTCAAGAGTGAATAAGGATGTGTCCACATAACTTTGTTTGAAGCCAATGGAAACAAGGAAAGTGGTGAGTTTTTCAAACCATTGTCTGTTAGCTTGTTTGAGGCCATAGAGAGATTTGGTGAGCTTACAGACTATGTTTGAAGGTAGAGAGGTGCTATAACCTTGAGGTACTTTCATATAGACATCTTCATGTAGGTCACCATGTAGGAAAGCATTATTAACATCCAATTGTTCAATGATCCAACCATTTGAGATTGCCATAGCTATTAAAGTTCTTACAGTTACCATCTTTGCAACTGGTGCAAAAGTTTCTGTGTAATCAATACCTTCCTTTTGGTTGAATCCCTTTGCCACTACTCTTGCTTTGTATCTCTCAATAGTTCCATTAGCTTTGTGTTTAATTCTGTATACCCATTTGCTTCCAATAGGTATCTTTCCAGCAGGTAAAGGTACTAGCTTCCAGGTATTATTCTTTTCTAGTGCTTGTATTTCCAAATTCATTGCTTCTACCCATTTTGGGTTTTTGGATGCTTGCAGGTAAGTTGTGGGTTCAGTGACCTTATGAATGTTATTAATGAAGTGGAGTGAATTTGGAGTTAAGTTGGAGTAGTTTGTGTAATGAGCATTATGGTGTTTGGAATATGTGACTGAGTGGATTTTTGATGTAGGAAGTATGTAGTCTTGAAGTTTAATTGGAGGTTGTTTGTTTTTTATGGATTTTCTGAGTGGGGGAGGTGAAGGTGAAGTTGAAGTATGTGATTCAGTTGAGGTAGTATTAGCTGGACCAGTTGGTGAATTGTTGGTAGTTGAGTGAGTTGGTGAGTTGGTGTTTGGTACTGATGAGTTGCTATTGGGTGTGGTTGAGGTGTGGTTTGGAGTTGATGTTGATGAGTTGTTACTGGATGTAGGTGAAATATGAGTTTGTGAATTAGGAGTTGGTGTTGGTAAGTCTGTTGTAGAGGTGTTAATGGGTGTTTGGGATACAGGAGTTGGTATGAATGGATGAGTATCATATGGTGAGGTGAATGATTGTTGGTTGGATGTGTGATTGTTGGTATGGAAGGGAAACACTGTTTCATCAAATTGGACATTTCTACTTGTGATGATTTTGTGAGTTTTGATATCATAGAGGAGATAGCCTTTTTGATTGTGAGGGTAGCCAATGAGGACTGTGGGTATGGATTTTGTGTTGAATTTGTTAGTTGTGTGATGATAGGTGTGTGCTAAACAACCAATGATCCTTAAGTGGCTTAAGTTGGGAGGTTTATCATGGAGAAGTTCAAATGGAGATTTGTGATTAAGGATTCTGGATGGGATTCTGTTTATGATGTATGTAGCTGCCAGGATACTATAGCCCTAAAAATGAAGAGGAAATTGAGCTTGGAACTGGATTGCTCTTGCCATTTCAAGTAAGTGTCTGTGTTTCCTCTCTACTCTAGCATTTTGTTGTGGAGTGTATGGACAAGAGGTTTGGTGTATGATGCCATGTTGTTGTGTGAAGGTTTTGAATGAAGAGTTAATGAACTCTGTACCATTGTCACTCCTTATTTGTTTGATTTGAGCATTGTATTGAGTTTTGACATAGGTAATAAATGTTTGAAAAGTTGAAAAGACATGATGTTTATTTGGTAAGAGGTATGTCCATGTAGCTCTAGAAAAATCATCCACAATTGTAAGAAAATGTGTGCATTTGTTGATAGTTGGATGTTTATAAGGACCCCACACATCAAAGTGAACAAGTTCAAATTTGCTTTTAGCATGAGCATTGCTTACAGGAAAAGGAAGAACATGTTGTTTAGCTAAAGGACAAACATGACACTTATTTACAGAATTTGAAAGTACAGGTAAAGGAATGTCTTTGATCTTCTGAATGACTGGAAGAGAAGTGTGACCAAGCCTGGCATGCCACAAGTGTTGGGTACTTGAGTGTGATTGGATTGTTGGTTGATGTGGTTTGGAAGGTAGGGAGACAGTAGGTAGGATGTAAAGTCCTCCATGAAGGATGCCATGGGTGTTGTAGCCATCATGGTCCTGAAAAATGAATTTGTCAGCAGTGAAAGTGACTGATTTAGTTGTTCTCTTTAAGAGTTGACTGATAGAGATGAGGTTATAGGTAAATGTGGGTATGTAGAAGACATTGTGTAGTGTAAGTGAGTCATTAAGTTTGACTGATCCAGTAATGTTTGCCTCAACTGTGGTTCCATTTGGTAGTGAGACAGAGATTGGGTGAGTGAGTTTTATGGTGTTGTGCATTTGTGTTAAGGTGATGCAGATGTGGTCAGTGGCACCACTATCCACAATCCAAATGTAGAGGGTGTTTGATAGGTTAGAAGCAATGAATGAGTAAATATTAGCCCTAGTTTTTAAAGAATGAATTCCTAGTAATGATGATGGAACTTTTGCTTTTGGTGAAAAAGATATTATACCTGCTACATGGGGTGCCATGTAGTTACCAGTTGGATCACTTTGATTGGTCTGCATCATGAGGATAACCTGGTTAAGCTGATTTTGAAGCTGGTCCATTCTGGCATAAACATGAGTTTCATCTGGGATTGGAAGTGGTTCAAGTGGAGTGGTTTGAGGAGATTCTTGTTGTTGACTGTTGGAACTTTCACCCATCACCATGTTAACTGTCCTATTCCTTCCATTTCCTTGAGTCCTATGAGATGGTGGTAGATACTTTTTGTGTAGAGGATGACCCACTGGATAGCCTAACAACTTATAACATTCCTCTTTTGAGTGTCCCTCTTTCTTGCAATAGGTACAGATAATTCCCTTTCTGAATGTACTCCTTCTGTCAGACTGATTGTTGTTTGAAGGAGTGTTTGGATTTGTTGTGTTGTTTCTGTGAGATGAATTGTTTGAAGTATTGTATGGTGTTCTGTAACTGTTGAGGGTTATAGGAGCATTAATTGATTGTTTGTGGGTGTCTCTTTGCTTTTCTTCTTGTCTTAGCATGTTATAGGCCTTAGCAGCAGTTGCAAGAGGTTGCATTAAGAGAATTTGCCCTTTGATGTTGGTGTAACACTCATCTAGACCCATTAGAAACTGTATCAACCTTTTTCTTTGTTCCCTTTCACCATTTTCTTTTCCTTTTTTACAAACACACTTACATGTACAAGCATATGGTACCTCAATTGCATCCATTTCATCCCATAGTCCCTTTAACTTGTGGTAATAGACCTCAATTGTACAATTAGACTATTTTAGATCAACAATTTCATTTGCAAGTTGGTAGATTCTATGACCATCTAGTTGTGAGTAATGCTCATGTAATTCATTCCATAAAGCATAAGCTGAATTGATGAATGTGAGATTATTACCTATCTGTTCTGAAACTGTATTTAGAATCCAAGAAATAAGCATATCATTTGCCCTCTCCCAATAAGCTCTTAATTCAGAATTTGGATCTGGTTCTTCATATTCACCATTGATCAATTTTAGCTTATTCTTGGCACTCAAAGCAATCAATAACGACCTCCTCAATGTTCCATAATTCTCTGATCCAAGAAGTTTCTTTGATATAAGCAGGAGACCAGGGTGATCATTAGGGTGAAAGAATAGTGGATGATGAGGTGAGTTGATGTCTTCAGTGTTTTGCGAGCTTTGTGATGGTGGTGATTGTGTTTCTATCACCATTGTTGTAGTTTGTTATGATTGATGAAGGTTATTGAGTTTATCAATGGAGAAACAAGATGAAACAGATTTGAAACAGAGTTGTAACAGATTTGTTGAAAGTTTGTTGTGAATTCTTGAGTGTTGTATGATTATTGATGTGTTTTGATGTTGATTGAGGTGATTGGAGTAGTAATTGTGATCAATAATGGCGGATAATGGTGATTGATTGTTTAAAAAATTTTGGCGGGAAAGTTTGTTGTGGTGGAAAAAGTAGTTATATTCATCATAAAAAGGTGGTTAGGGTGGTGAAAATCAGTTAGCCACCACCATTTACGGTGGTAATGGCTCTAATACCATATTGAGAAGTGGAAAAACACATTGTGTGTGTGAAATATTGAGAGGGAAAAATATGAATTACAAATCTGAAGAACTGTTACATCCCAAAGGGGGTATAAATACTACTTCTTCTAACAAACAAGCTTAAGCTACTGACTACAAACTAACTAACAACTGAACTAAAGCTTCTACATTTTGTTACATTGAACCATGCATTTATCAAGAAGGATCCTCATTTTGTGTAGGGAATGGGGGGTGTTTGGACTCCTTGTATTGATGAAACAGAGTTAACATAGTATTTGGATTTGTGTATTACATCAGTTTCGTTCCATAGCTTGTGTGGTGTACTATGGTTCTCGAGGAGAACTTTTCTTTTAAAAAATCCACATGAGCCCATGAATATCGTGCCACCCAAACCATCCATTCCAAAAGTGCATACTTGTGTCTCAAGCAAATGTTCAAGACCATATGTGTCGGTCTTATTAATGTTGTGGAAGCGTTGAGGGAATTGAACGAATGCAAGCTTTGGATCAACGGTAGGGTCCAAAAAATAACATAATGCACGAAGTGGTGTTTTGGGATTGTTGGAGTACATGTCACAATCCAAGATAAGGATTAAAGGTGCATTTGTCATTAGGGTTGATACTCGTATCTACAAAATGAGCAACTTATTTATTAGCGTGTTAGTTTGTCTTTTTTTTTTTTGAACGGCGATTTCTATTAAAACTAGCAAAAAGCTAGAACAAATATACAACAACAAAAATGATACAATTAAATGGAGCAAGCCACTCTAGGGGTGGTGATCCATTTGAGCCAATTCAACCGGATGTTTTTGCTTCTATGAGTAATCCAATGGTGTGAAAGAGTCTTAGGGTCCGTTTGGTAGGGGCTATTTGATACGAAGGAATACTATGATACTGAAATAACTCATTTGGTATATGGGTGTCGGATTTTAAATTGGTTGTCATACATTTTTTTGAGGGTTTTTACAATACCAGGCGTCCCATACTACTTTTCTGACAAAGCAATACAACTTTTTCAAAATGTGGACTAACCACTCACACGTATGTCAAATGTTATTTTTTTATTATTTTTATAATATAAACAAATGGTACCACTTACTATATAATAATATTTAATACAAACTATCTCCATTACATTTTACAAAACAAACAACATTAATACTATCAATCATTTTACTTTTCTTTCAATCTATATTAAATCCAAATCTTATTCTAACTCCATGATCATACCAAACGCACCCTTAATTTCTTCCATGAGAGTGTCCCGATGCGGGGGTTTTAAGTCAAAGCAAACTCTATTTCGAAAGCGCCAAATGACCCTTTTTTCATACATTACCTACTCCCCACAAAATAAACAGACAAATGGTACTCTACTTCATTAGGATCCCCGGATGTGAATTGGATATCAAGGAACTAGAAAAGATACAAAAGAGTAATGGTACAACAAGTTGATTTAAAATTAATGCAATCCAATCAAACCAGGTTATTATTTTCTATTCCTGTTAGAAATCCAAGCGTGTGTGAACGGATTATAATCCCGTGCTCTAGCAATTCACGGTTAGCCCAATTGTCATCCCAATCTCTGTTGCATTTTCTATCTCTTTCTCTAGACTTTTTTTCTTATGAGCGCACTTGCTAGAGTACGGTAGAATGAATAGTAATGATTTCAATAAGAGCATACGGACGAACTACTATAGTGAGTCTAGTTTAATAAAAATATGTCTAACACACATACCTACCCACATAACACATGAAAAACATACATATCTCACTCATGTTCCTGCACCCATAACTCATACACTAGCATAATAGAAAGTCACCACACATGTTATCAGTTTTTACTAGTGATTACCTAGATCATATCAGAATTGCTTCTAGTCAAAAAAAATTTGAAAATTTAGTACCTAAGTTTGATGGGTTCTTTTTGGGCAAATTCCAGAAGATAAACAATTTAGTTCTCAAAATACTCGGATTTGACAAGTAGAGTTTTTTTTAATGTTCTGTACTGATTAATAAATTAATCAGCTTTTGAAACATGCTAGATAATCAATAACTAAGCAACAAAAACAGAAGAACTTTACTTAATTTCACGATAGAACTAGCAATATTAGCAAAGTAGAAGAAGTTAATTATCAGATTAATTTGCTCATGGTGGTAAGTTTAAAATTTGGTGTTGGTATTGAAGATAACATAATTAGTTTCTTAAAATAGAAGTACGCTTTAATTTATAATTCAGATCTTACATTTATCATCACAACTCACAGGTTAAATAGTGCACCAAGAAAAATCGTGTAGTTATTTTATAATATTACCAATCTCGCCAGAACAAAGTATGAAAATGTAGCTAGGATTTAGAGATTTAAAAAGCGCACCTGAATGTCTTTTGTTTCGGAAACAGACATGTATCATTTGCAAAATGAACTTCTGGGGA
The DNA here is from genome assembly GCA_026074375.1 of Tanacetum coccineum. Lineage (NCBI taxonomy): Eukaryota > Viridiplantae > Streptophyta > Magnoliopsida > Asterales > Asteraceae > Tanacetum > Tanacetum coccineum. Next base: position 50,476 of record BQNB010017490.1, read on the forward strand.
CCTATCCATTATATTATACTTCCTACAATATGGCAACCAATGTCTAGCAAACTTAGCACACTCCATGAACGCAAACAATGTTAGCTGCGACCCACCATCATCGGACACATATACCGACAGTTTCTCAGTTGGGTAATCATAAGCCAACACGGACAAAACAGTGTTAACAACCCCAACTGGTGGCTCCTTAAACGGATCAGCGGTGCAAACAAAAACATCGAGTCCCGGGTAGTCACTTTCCTTAGCCACTTGTGGCAAGTTCTCTAGGAAAAGTTGATGGTGCATTGGATTAATAAAGAAAGCTTGCCATGTTGCCCATAAAAAAGCTAACACGAGATCAGCTATTAATAGGATAATAGTGGTCAAAGTAGGAACGTAAAGAAGGTTACAACAATGTCGATAAATGAGTGCGACAATGGCAATTGAGTAAACGAGTGCGTAAATTCGGTTGAACCATCTTGTGGATGAGGGTTTGCTTATACGAAGTGGAGCTTTTAGCATGGCGTGGAGTTTTTATTTGTCTGAATTTGTTTGTGTTGTGGAATTGAGACTCCTTATTTGCTATGGAAGTATATAACATTCATTTTATAAAGTTGATATGACTAAAAAGAGAACATTAAAGTTTTTTTTATGCATGGACCAAATTCGAGAGGACAAGCACGTCTCATAATAACTATTAATTGTTGTACGGACCGATTAGTCTCCAATGCAATTACTACTAACCCCATTAACTCAAGCTTGATTGTTATATATAGAGTCGTTCAAACCCGTGCGATGCACCGGGCTTAGTTTTGTTGGAAATCGAGGGTTTTCTTATGCGGATCAACGTGTAAGTTCGTTTGACCAGTTTGAAAGACGTTTGCAAGTTGGTTAAGGCGTAGTGAAGTTGTCATGACTTAATATGAGTTGTAATATTAGTTGAAACAATGTTAAATCTACAAATCTTATCGATTAAAAAGTTGTAACTCTTTTAGCATCTAAAGTAGTACAAAGTTTCCAAAAATGACCATTGTGCAAGTTTATGAGCAGTGATGTTAATCGGGTCAGGTTGATCGGGTTCAGGTCGGGTTGGGTTAAGTCTAAAAATAACATACTCGGACTTGACCCTATTTAAACTTGGGTTAGTTGGGTTCGGATCAATTCGAGTTGGGGTCAGGCCGAATCTGAGTGAATTGTTCATAAAAATGCCTATCTATTCTAATTTGGATTGATTATTTATAAAAAAATCTTACTAAAAAAATAATAAACCTTATTTGGGTCAAATGGATCGGCCCGAATCCGGATTAGCCATACATTTGTAACCTAATACCCGATCCTATACAGATGAATCAATTGTGTTATAAATTTTATAACCATTTCACCTCACCTTACTTGAATAAAATCTTGCTAAAACAATGACTATTTGTGAAGCACTGATCATTCAATATCACACTCAATGTGAAGATCATGTATAATATTACACAAATTAATGCAAAATTGGTAATATGAAATAAATAGTATTATTTTTCTCACTTAATGTATCCAAAAAAAATTTGTTTCTCTTTGTCAATGTATACAGTTTGCACAAATTTACTTGAATAATTTACTTCCATATAACATTTGATCAAGTTACCATGAATTTTGATTAAAAGTGTTAAATGCATGTATGTCAAAACTCATAACAATGAGCATATATCGCAACTCGATAGCTCAACCCGCGGAGATCTTATTGCAATAGAGTTCGATCATCTATCTCGCGTGGACGTAGACGTTCAGGATCTCATTGTTTGAGTTAGGTTTTTCCCGTCCTGAACTTTATCTACTAATAACCTCTACGTTCCAACCAATTGGTAGCCATTTCACCACCTGTCCACCATGTACCTCGATTACAACATGTCTAAATTCAGAAGAAGAAAAAACTTAGCTTCCATCATATAATCATATATATAATTAACTCCACTACCTCTAGTAGCTCGTCCCACTAAACCACACCTACATCCTGATCATATTCATAGCTACCACATACAACCGTAAGAATATAAGAAAAAATATTCCTTGATAAGTAGGTTTTAAAACATGCCAATATTTATTCCCGCTAATTATTTACCTCGATGTCCATTCATCTTGACGAACCTGCAAAATAGTTTCAACATGTGTACACCACTCGATGTAGCCATCAAAAGACTTTAGGAATATATTCTCCATAATAGGCTCGTCTAGTTTCTGAAACAAATCATATACACATCCTACCTCAAATGACATTAAAGCAGTTAATAATGTTGTCTGAACTCACTACCGTTTGTATATGTTTTTCATAGCAAGATCCAGAAAAATCTACCATGCGTATAATTATTGTGATATGATATATTGACTGCTACTGAAAATCAATGGACTGCTATAATTTTCATCGCAATGGGAAAGACATATAAGCAATGATATATTGTTGACTGCTATCAATGTTTTTGTACAAATGTTTTGAACATGACGATGACAAAAGACCCACTTTTATCATATTTTTCAAGGGGAAAAGTTCCAAATGACCCAATTTCACCCAAACATCTTTTGACATGTTACCCAAACGGCAATGCCCACTCATTTCACCATGACTAAAGTAAATATTTGCGCAAATGAAACTAATAAGTAGGTGAACCTGCCTTTCAGCAGCATTATATTGTTACATATTGAGTAGTTATAAGTTTAGTGGCACATGGTTAAAAGACTGATTTCAGAATTTTTCTGGGTGTGACTTTTGAACTGTGTGAAACCCATGAATAGTTAAGCAGATGTGGCAAAATTGAATCCGAACAAATAAGGGAAGAAGTTGATACCATATTAGAGGGCAGTTTAGTTGGATATTGGGTTCAAGAAATTCTTGTACAGTACACAACACAACACAATTCAAAATTCTATTCTTTAACAGAATCAACAACAATGGTGTATTAAGGATTTCATCTATAAAACAACGTTTCAAATAGCAGGTCTCAACCATCTTTCTTAAAACTGTGTTTTCAATTTTAGGAAAGTGCAGATAATAACTTCTATTAATTACCTTGTCAAACACTATTTTCTGATGATTCGCGTTTTGTAAATGCAGCCCCAAACACCTTCTGAATAGTGATTTGAAATGCCATTTACAACAACCACCTTAAATGGGTTAACAATGGATTCTGCACCATTCTCTACCCCATGCCTCACAGCATTAGACATGTCGTTTTGAGAAAATTTGTTCATTGGTGATGGAACTTGTAAACTTGGCACATTAGGACATAATTCCATCTGAAATATTTTAGAAAACAATTAATGAACAATCAGCAACGTCTCAAGCTCATTAGAGGCCTAAAGCAAATTCTCACTTATCGTTCTTTTACAGCTATAAGCTAATAATATATTGTGTTTTGATACAACTATAATCTATTAAACCTTTTTTATTTTCAAAATAAGCATAAGCTCTTTCAGTAAGGTTATCCAAACACTCTCTGAGTTATATTTCGCACATGCCTTCAACATTATATGTAACAACTAACAACATATGCATAAACATCGAATGAAAGTTACCTCTAGAAAAAACCAAAGGAAACCATGACTACTAACCTTTCGAAAAAATGCTATGGCTAACATCTTATTAGTGAATTTTGCAAAAGATGATGTTGAAATATAAAACTCAAAATGGACCTTATTACCATATAACCACATATAATAATGAAAATTTGATGATTAGTGAAAAGAAAGTGCATCAACATCTTAATGGAACATATTGATAAGGTGTTAGCTGCCACATCAATAACGTTAAGCCTCTGGTTCCTTATCAAGCAAAAGATGGTTTGGGTCTATTTCAATTTTGAACTAAAACATGCATAAACCAACAGGTTTAACCACTTTTACATGAAATGGAGTTCTTAATCTTAGAAGCTATAAAAGAAGCTCACACTATATCCCTCATAAACAAAGTAACAAGCAAAAGCCCAAAACCACACAGTGCATGCAAGAATTCAATTAATTAAGAAAGGCATTATAAAAACAACCTCACTAGATCAGAATCAAGGAAACTTACAAACAAAATAGGAGCAGCAACCCAAATGAGTCTGTTACACTTCTCATTCATTACTTTTCAGCTCCATATATAATAAAGGGGAAACCACATGATCCAGTTTGCAACATATCAATGAAGAACCTAAGTAATCATATGAAGATTATTAATATGCTGAGAGTTATAGAAAAAACCTATTTGATAACAAAAGACTGCAAGTAAGATAGAAATCAATACCTATAAACAATGTGAATCATTGCGCTAATGCAATCTCTAAAGGGAAAGAAATGAAAACCTAAAGCAGTGCAAGGAAAGAACTTACATATATCGTAAATGAGCAGGATAATCATTAATCCATTTGCACAATGTCGAGATTAGCCTAATCAGTCAAATCCTTAACCTGATAAAACAGAAAGCATCACATACCCCACATTAGATGACACATGAGCCATGAATACTAATAAAAACTAAATTAACAAAACCCCTTATTCTCACATAAAACCTAATTTCAAAATCAAAAAGAAATTGAACTCAAAAACATGTCAACCCACACAAAGTTTATAGGAAGATGCCTTACCTCTGAATCAATTATGTGTATTTCCTTGTTTTATGGTGTGCATGTTTTCTTGGGCTTCTTTTGTAACTCCATGATCCTAAACCATTAACATTCCCCAATAAATGTTGGAGACACTTGATCTTCCTCAGGAACAATTATGAATACCTCGACATACATCATATATAATTTCTGAAGCTTGGGTTACAACATTTAAGCATAGAGCAGACCATTTTCTCATTTGGATTTGTACAACTATGAAAGCATGAGGTATTCCTTTTGAAGCCTTCAATTTAATGAGGAGGATCCAATCTTTATATATAATAGATAGATGCTATACAAGTGTTGTACCTTCAAATCGAATCATGTCGATAGTCTAGTAATAAGATCTAGACTAAGATCTCGTGACGTGGTTGCGTTTGCTGTCTCTTATGTTTTAGAGTATCACATCTTTAGAATTACAAAACAACAACCTAACAAGAATAGCAAATTCTTTGTAGGTAGATGTTTGTATAGCAATTTTACATTAAGGCTTTATGTTGGAGATGTGCCTAGCTATAAACTCTCATAGTCTTTGCTTCCATAAACCAACAATGTGCATCACATTATTGATACTTACGAGATCCTATATTGAGAAAATATGCAAGATGCCAATGGAAGAAACATGCGAATGTCATAACTATGTGCAAATTTCTAAGTGTGGTAACCTTCACTGAACCTGCCTAAACTATTCGGTATATTTAACTTGATTGGTTTAAAATCTACCAAATTTCATATAAACAACTTTAACATAAAAGTTTTGGTGCTCATTTGAGTTTACGGCATCTCGACACTTTAGATTTCGACCTAAATCTACTATCCTTAACAAAGAACGAATCGCCTCTTCCACCTATATGTGTTTATTATCTTCAATGTTATCAACATTTGTTATAAATCATGTCAATTTTATCTGTTACAAAATACATAATACGGAAAAACACAACTCTATCATCTTAACAAAATAATTATTATTATTATTTTGGTGAAAGATGAACATTTTATTAATTCCCCTCCCACTAACCTGTGTGTGTGTGTGTGTTAGAAGAAAAATATTAGACATGTCTGAACTTTTTAGTGCATACTCAAAACCATACATAATTATACTAGCTATAGAGAAAATACATTTTAAGATATCCATATCTCTAACAATATAGCCCTCTTTTCTCGGATGGCTCTACAAAACAAGATCTCTGATAATACCTCAAAACCAAAGATTCTCTCAAAATTTTGAACAAAACTATTAGTGAATAAATAGGCCCAAGCCCATTTGTGGGTTTAGGGTATTAGGGTTTTACCACTATAAATAGTGGTCAATAATAAATCATACCGAAAAGGGGTTTTATCATTGTGTAACATGGTATCAACCATTAAGATCATAAACCCTAATCATGTATCTTCCGCTCAAAAACACTAACCTTCTTCACAAAATAGTTGTCCTCCGGTCATCGACAACTCGTCGATGATTCGGAGGGATCCCCGTCAAACCCTAAATAAAAAAAAACCCTAGCCGCCATCGTCATCATCATAAGCCCTCAAATAAAAGCATGACGTCATCGTCACCAGCCATCCTTCCAATATTATCGTGATCTTTTTTACTTGTGTCGGATTTGAAGATCTGTTTCTTGATCAACAAGACCGTGGTGCAGCAGCTATTATATTTTTTTTTTAAGTTTTATTATTTGTTTGTTATGTTGGTGATTTGTGCTAAGGTCACAAATCCACACAATCGTTATTTGTGTTGGTGATTTGTGCTAAGGTCACAAATCCACACAATTGTATGTTGTTGTTCGTGCTTCAGTTATATTGGTTTATCCATGTTTATCAGTTCATGACTTCAAGTTTGAAGATTGTTTGAAGACGCTTGTTGTCGGATGTCTTCAGCGCTATTATTTCTTTTAATGTTTTGTCTTTTTTGTTTTTTTTCTTTTCTAGTTTACTACTCCAGTCCAAGCTTTTGCGATTTCGCCGCTCGGACTGCGGGAGGTATTAGTGAATAAATAGGCCCAAGCCCGTTTGTGGGTTTATGGTATTAGGGTTTTACCACTATAAATAGTGGTCAATAATAAATCATACCGAAAAGGGGTTTTATCATTGTCTAACAAAAACAAGTTCACCTTAATTCAACAAAAAAAACACCATATGCTCATAACTAAATTTCCACTCTCAAGACATGACATAGACCATTCGTTCATCATCCACAATAGCATATGCTGTCAAAAGAGGTCATCATTATGAAGGATATAGCACCCTTTCACTCTACATGAGGGGCTCTTCCTATACTAGCTACATTTCCTACAATTCTGTCCACAAAAATAAAATAGCAGCTACATCCTCACTATTTTGATTTATGCAGCATAAAAATGTAGGCATCACTAGATAAGAAACACTCACCCGCATGTAAACCCATCCTATCCTCGTGTAGCAATTGCATTGAAAGGACCAAGAAGTGTCATCTTGCTCACCCAGCTTAAAATTTACAAAATCGATCGTATTTTATGGAGGTTTTGAGAAAATATTAGCAGATTCGGTCGTTTTATGAATATGTCTATAGCTTAAAATGCATTTATCAAAATATTTATAATGTAACTTGTTAGACCATCCGTAATGGATGGTCGACTTTGTGGCGGTCACCTAAACGCGTCCCCGCCCGTTCCCCCTTATGGAACCCACCCCCGGACGCGTCCCTTTTGGACAAAATGGGGAAATTGGTTGTTTACTCGACCGAGTGGTGTGAGTATGTTTGTGTGTGTGGGTGTTTGTTTAATTATTCTTGTGAGGTATGTTTTTTGTGATGATTGTGATCGCCTTGTTCCACTATGTTGGCCATGAAGAAGTTCATCGTGGATTGATGCTGAGGTGGCAATGCTGATCGCAGTTTAACTCGGTCACTGTTACATCCCCTCTTATTTTTTGTGATGAAGAGTAAATTCATCTATAATTAATATTTAATCTAAAATAAGTAAAATTATCAATTATTGATTTTTCCTAATGCATATGTATGCAATATTTAATTTTAGGCAGTGGTTTCACTTTGATGTCATTCATTTTTATTCACTATTTTCTTCTGTTTCGTTTACAACAAAAGTGATACCTAATTTCACCTAAGCAGAATATGAGAAAGGTGATATGTAGACAGATTATGCATCTATCTTTTGAAAAACCTTCGGGTAAGGAGACTGCTTCCAGGATAGACCTCCGGTTAAAAGTATGAAACTGAGTGCGATATAACGCCACTTTTTCTTTTTCTTTAATTGAAAGCTTAATAATGCAAGGAAACATTGCAGGTGAAGATAAGAAAGTAAAATACATAAGGAAAACAAATGACACAAGTCAAAAGAAGCAAAGCATAAAAGGAAACACCGCAATGCACCAAATGAACAACACATGCATAAGAAAAAAGAAGCAGAGGAAGCAAATACGAAAAGGCAAACAAATACAACAAGGCATGAGTCACAAACGAGAATGCATACAAAAGCAAGAAAAAAAGCACACAGAGCCACACAACAAAGGCATAAGCACTAAAACAGGCCAAAGTAAATAAAAAGGACTTATAAATCAAAGGGAAAAGAGCATAAAAGCAAACCACGCAGGTCACCCAAAGGGCCAAACATGCAAAATTCTAGAGAAGGAGATGGAGCATAAACAAAAAAGGCAACCATATACAACAAGGCAAGAGAAAATAAGGAATACAAATTGTTCAAGAGGAGCGAGGAGAAACGTCTAATGATGGTTTTCAAACTTTTCAAAGGAAGGTTGTTCATGATCCTCTTGTTAGCGAAAATGGGACGAAATGTAATCATGGTCTACCTAAGCAGCAGATGCCTAAATCTGCTTACCAGAATAAGACGATTAGTACTCTGGTGTCTAATGCGTTTTCTGCTCTTAAGGAAGATAATGGGAAACCTATGGTTGACTTGGTTGGTGATACAAGGAATAAGGTGGGGGATCCTCAAAGGAAGACTGGTATTTGGTCGGGTAGGAAAGCGGACTCTCCCAAGAGACACGTCGCTTTCTCTGTTGAAACGAAGCTCCGCTACTTTGATAATTTGATGACATGGGACAAGTGGGCGAGGAAATGGAGCATGGGAATGCTTCTAGTGAGAATGGTTGGTGGATTTCTATGGTTATTGGCACTTATTCTTGTTTTGCCTGGGCTGAGATGTAGGATTTCACCTACATCCTTTGTACTTCAATGTTTTTTGGCGTAATATATTTTACCAGAGAAACCCTTTACCCAAAAAAATAAGGCATATAAAAGCAAGCAAAGATAACAGGGCAAAGAAAGATAAAAAAAAGGACCTAAAGTAGGAACTAAGTTCGAGAAAGCAAAAAGCAATGGGGATCTCAACCTAAAGCGAAAACCAATGCAAAAGGGACACACAGAGAAACTACAACGCGCCTAAAAAGCAAAAGGGAAACAAAATACAAAACCTCTTTATACCTACCATCTAACCCCCGAATCTGATTCTAACCCTTCACTCGTTCCTATCAGAGGACATGTCCTCCGACAAGTGAAGCTTCTTCATGTCATGGTTCAGCCTGTCCTCCAACCTAAGTTTTGGTCCACCCTTTCTTCTCAAGCCGTCGACTACCAAAGCTTCAACTCTCCTAACGAGTGTTGACTATGGTCTTCTCCTGCATGTCTGAACCACCTCAATTGTACTTCCCTTGTCTTGTTAATGATGGTATCAACTTCAATATCCGCTTTATAAACTCTATTAAAAATCATGTCAAACATTATTTTACAACAAGTACATGTTAGCATTTCTTCTCTTTTGTTTAAGCTATATTAACCAATTAACTCATTTCACATACATTTTCTTCTCCTCTTTTACGAATGTTCAACAGATCTAATACATGTAATACCTTGTAATACCAAACTTAGTCTCACTTTATAAACTTCTATTTTTATATTATAATAATAATAGTAATAAGATTATCATGTGATACTGAAGTCCTTGAGTCACAAACTCACAATCATATCATATCACTTGTAAACTTTTATTTTTATATTATAATAATACTAGTAATAAGATTACCATGTGATTATAAAGTCCTTGTGTCATAATCATATCATTTGTTGTATGAGAGAAGATGCTAAATCAAATGGAAAGTGATTTGTACACTATTTTTTATCATTCATCACTAAATTACATCAGGTTATGCATACAGTACAACATCCAAATGCAGGATTAGTGGTGGATGGCAAAAAAAATGGTTTACAAATTACCTCTCAAATCAAATGATTGTGAGTTTAAGTTCTAATTAAACGTGTGAGATGGTTTGTGATGTAAATATTGTGATATAATCTATTGTCGTTAAAAAAATACCCATGTAATACAACTAATCTCAAAAAACCAAGCAAAATTCTAAATCTATACACACTTATGTACCGAATTGCAAACTAAATGCGTAAATCATTTCAACAAATATTTGAATTTGCAATTATTGTAAATGATGTGTTTTAACAAATCAATCAACTTTTTTGATAATTTAACTAGCTACTTTGGTGTTGTTGATATTTGTAAATTGTAAGAGCCTCACGTGTCGTAACACGGTAACATCATTTTTTGGGCGCCACATCAGCATAACACCAACACCAACACCACTCATCTAATCATAACACCAAATAACACAACTCACCTTTTTATTTTCATAAAACCCCCTAAACAATTATTTCATTATTTTAACAAACTAACTATTTCATTCATAATTAAACATACAAATTACATTAAAAAAAACACATTACGAAATTAAAAAAAAAATACATTACGAAATTAAAAAAAACATTACGAAATAAAAAAACATTACGAAAAAAATACATTACGAAATTAAAAAAAAATCGTCCTCAGTCACCCAAATCATTTTTCATTTTGTTTTTGATCAATTTTATTTGCTTCTTGATCCAACAGGGTCGTCTTCTCGTCCAAAATCCTTAGTGCTGAGTAGACTAGAAACCTCAAAACTCCTCCAACCGCATTAGTGTGGCGGATCTTTTCTCGGCTTGAGCCATCGAAGACCCTATCGAAGCGGCTTTCCCGTTTCAGATCAGACGAAGCTCCTGCCCATTAGCTCCCGAATTGGGCCCAACACATACGCCCTACTTCCACGGTGCACGCTCGTTTTGCGTCGGATTTGCTTTTCTTGCGGGCCGTTTGTTTTGCCCCGGGGCGACGTGGTCAGTTGCATCGTGACCGAATATTATCCTCCTCGGCTACCCAGGGGACGACTCCCGGTTTAAGTCAACTTGTTTTAGCCTGTGCGTCCCATTTCGGGTGGGAATCTCAAAACGGCCCAAGCATCTTCCTTGAGAAAAACGCGACCCCCTCTATGCTCGTCACGGTTAAATACTTTGAGCCCGTTTCAAATAATCCAAGTCGTTTTCGTCACTTTTTCCCCCAAAACGTTTGGCCCGTTTGTACACCGGTTCGTTGAACTTTTGGCAATTGGCATTCAACGTAATGCCATTTACTAATCATCATATCCTTCGTACGATTTTGAAAAATTTTTCGAATTGTAACTCGTTCAAAAAGCCCGATACCAAAAACGTGTCATGCATTTGTTACCTTACCATATTATTATCTTCGAAACGCCAACGTAACATGTTGCAAAGCAATTCTTCTTCGACCGGTAGCCAACTGCCCGCTGCACCTGGCTCTTGGGGCTCGACTTCAACATTTTTTTTCTCCTTCGTGCTTAGTTTTCTTGCGAACCTAGCCTTTTTTGGCGATTCGACTTTTGAGGTATGGATTGAGTGTTTGGAAGATTCTGAGTAGAATGAGGTGGATTTTGTGTAGATTATCTAAATCACGGTTTAGGATATTGTGATTGTTGCCATCTGGAAAAAAACTTGTTGTTGGTTCTTGTTGGTATGTTGAAACTGTGCCTGCGTCATCGACGTACCGGAGAAGGAATTCTGAAACCCGTTTGTTGGGAAATTCAGACATTTTTTTATTGCTAAAAAGATTATGTTTGTATTTGAAGAGATGGTGAACTTTGTTATTGATTTTGTATTTGGTAATGTTTGTATATATAAGTGAGTTGAATTGAGGGGGATAAAATGAAAAAAAATTTTAAAAAAATCAGCCGTTTTAGGGGGTAAAATGAAAAAAAATTAATTTTTTTTTATAAATACTAGCCGTTAGGGGCTAAAATGAAACATTTCAAAATTGAGGGGAAAAAGTAAAATTTAAATTCTAGCCGTTAGGGGGGTAAAATGAAAAAAAAAATTAAAAAACCACCCCAACGCGCGTTGGCCGGCCAACGCCGAGCCCAACACCGTTGGGCAACGCGGTGGTGGGGTGTAGTAACGCCGGCCAACGTCGGCGTTACTACACCGAGTGCTCTAATGCTAATGAAATGGTGGCGTTAATGGCGTTGGTGCATCAACGTGGGGCTCAACGCCGTTGGCTAAAGGTGAGGGCGGTATCATAACGTCTGGCAACGCCATGCCACCTAGGCATAACGCCGGCCTAGGCGTTATGATACCGATCGCTCTAATGATATGGGCCGTACTTTTCTGAAAAGCATACATAGGACATTGAATCCGTGAATGTTTGAGGGTTCCATTTTGACTGTTGGTGACCTGCTTTGGTAACACAATATCAGGATCAAGATCCCCTCTCAAATTCAATTTGAACATAATAGATCATTTTAAGATTTTGAACTTGAGTAAAATAAAAGTCCCACATTGGAGGGCTCACTTTTCTTTCTTCGATACAAAAACGTCTAACATAATATTTCATGTTAAAAATTAAACATGAAATGATCAGTAACCAAAATATGTAACGGAAAACCTCATCCCTTTTTATATCATGCTATAAAGGCTGTTGGAGTACATATGTGATGTGTTCATCAATGATCCTAATCAACCTATAGTTAAAGACTTGAAGTAGTGGGTAGTTAACTATACTTTCTAATTAAAGCCCTATATACTTGCTTTTAAAATAATCTTATCAACATTATTAAGAGCGAACAGTGTGGTGACGACTGAGATTCGCCAGTCCTATGTGGCTTCGCCGATCACCTTCACCATGATACCACATACACTCGCCGATCTCTTCGCCACTCCATTTAGCCGTTTCTCCAACGCAAAAGACGACAAAGCTGTGGTGATCTCTAAATGGGTTAAGGCAAAATCTTGGTTTCTTTTTTGTTTTCTTAGTTTTTTTTTTTTTGCTTTTTTGTTTTTTTTTTTGTGACAATGGCAGAAATTAACTTAAGAGTAAACTGCAAAAATCATCCTTATTGGGGATGATTTTTGCAAAAAGTTTAAAAAATAGTTTTGCAAAAATCATCCCTCTAAGGATGATTTTTGCCGAACGTTTCATCACTCAGGGATGATTAGTGCCAATAGTATCGGCTAGGGATGATTAGTGCCACAAACTACAAACCACAGGGATGATTTTTGCAGTTTACTCTTAACTTAAAGAAGATGAAGATGTGGTTTTTTCTTTTTGTGGTTTTTTTATTTTATAAAAAATAAATTTACATTTTCAGTCATTAATGTTTGTTTGCTTGTTTGCTTTTACTTTAAACTTAAAATTTTGTATTTTTATAAAATGGATAGTTGGTGTGTTGTGTGTATTTTATAAAAAATAAGTTTACAATTTTGTATTTTTATTTTTATATTATATTATTATTTGAGTGAAATAAATTTAGTTTGTGTGATAAATGAGGAAAAATAAAATAAAATGGTGGGTGGTGGGGTCCAAATGACATGTTATGAGTGAGGGGTATTTTGAGTTGTTGTGTTGAAATGAGGTGGCGGTGATGTGGCACGAAGTGAGGCCCAAATGGCTAAAGTTTTTTAGCCATTACACCCCTTACTCTAAGGTCTGTTACATCAATATGTCGCTAATTGCATTATTAAGGTCTGTTACATAGCCATATTGGTGTTACATTAATACATCAGTTATATTTTCATGGGTTTTTCACATTTTAAATTTAACCAGTCATCTAAGAGTGTTACATCAATATGTCGCTAACAAACATAACCCACAAGTATTCAGGCACCCGAACGAGCAAAGAGAGCTGGAAGAAATAATAACGTAGTGGATATTATACATATATATTAAAAAGGGAGATTGTTGTTTCGAGGCCATTTAATGCAGTGCATTAAAGAACTCTTTAAGTATATAAGTATAATTCCGGGTTAAATGCATTTAACAAACCACGTGTCTCTCCATTCTCTTTATTGTCATAACAAATGTCACCTTGTATAACACCTTCCATTATTCTAGATTTTTCATATACACCTTCCATCTCATTATCATCTCATTTCCCTGACACAAAATCTAGATCCACCGCCCCATATACATAACAATGGAAAACCGATGATTGTGGTGTCTGTGGAGATCCAATGAGGAAAAAAGGCGAAATTTATGTAAAAAAAAGATTACCCGGTTCAATTTCAAGAACAAGTTTACACATAAAGCTTGGAATTTTCTATAGGAGGTGATTCTCTGCCATATTTGTAAGTTTATAAACCTTAATTGTGCATATTTTAGGGATTTCTTCTTGAGTGAAGATTTTTGCCATAACATTTAAAGAAAATGATTTTGATTGAAGGGTTTATTGATTCTGATTGGGGCTCGGCTTCTT